>JAECUM010028450.1:0-18910 GCA_016617855.1 Megalonaias nervosa | reverse complement strand
CCGTCGAAGGAGAATCCTGCAAGGTCGTAGTTTAGAACTGATGGATCGTTTGCATTTGGACATGTGGTTGCAAGACAAGTATTTGCTGAACGGAGTGGATATTCGCCTGAGACTCAATCGCAGCAGTACTGCTTTCCATTTGATGGCTCATGCCAACGAGTACAAAACCATCATCCAGGAAGCCAGACTTTACGTGCGTCGTGTAGAAGTGTTACCTAAAGCGGAAAACGACATCAGTCAAACATTGAGCAGATCGACCGCTAAGTATCCGATACGACATGTAGAAGTGAAAACATTCACCACTGCTGCTGAACTCCGATCCAAGATCGAAGATCATCTGTTCCAAGGACAGTTACCCAAACGTTTAATCGTTGGCATCGTCAGTAATTCAGCCCTCAACGGAGCCCACGATCAAAATCCTTTCCAATTTAAGCACTACAGAGTGTCCAAGATCGAAGTCAGTCGCGATGGCAAGACTTTGTGTACCAGATCCTTCGAGCCTAACTTTGCCCAGAAGAATTACTTGAGATCGTACTTGTCCCTGTATGAAGCTATGGGGCAACTAGGAACCAACGCCAGTCACGGTATTTCGTACGAAGATTATGTCGGAGGTTACACTTTGTGGGCCTTTGATTTCACTCCAGACCAAGGCAGCGACGAGGGATATTTCCACCCTATAAAACCCGGTCAACTGTGTGTGGAACTTCAGTTTGCAGAAGCTCTCACTGAGACGGTCAACGTCATCTTGTATGCTGAATTCGATAGTACCATAGAAATCAACAGTTTGAGAGAAGTCATTCTAGACTATTAGACACAATGGAAGACTCCTATCCCTCTTTAAACAGTGGAGAATCTTTGGACATGGAATGGGAGGAAAGCAGAACCCCAAGACCAAGACAAAGAGGACGAGGTAGTAGTCAAGTCCAGATGGCCAGAACAAGAACATTTAGTGTCCTGTTTTGCCAAACACCTGGCGAATACAATTACAGAATTGATCAAGAAAAATTGCTATGGATGTCAAAACGATCACCCCAGTCAAATTCAACACGATAAATGTCTGATGATGAGTCAAGAAGAAACATTGGACGAGTATCTGGACGACGATTGGGGTCTCATCTCGGAAGAAGCAGTGTTTCATGAGTGGTATAAAGGATTGCGTGATCATTCCTGTCCTCCATTGACTGCTCTAGAGATCCGTCACATCGAATCTCTCTTGGCTCAGGGTGCGAAGACGGAGCTAATAGGTGTTTACTTGTCAGATCGTTTCAGGCAAAAAGTCAGAATTGAATTGATGACTTATCATCATCTGTGAAGAAAAAAACAACACAACAAAAATGGATACCTGGGAACTTCATTACCTTTTGAACAATAGTTCGTATACTGCTTCTTGGAATCCTGTCGTGTGCGCTAAAGATAGACTACCTCATCGCAAACCTCAAGACCATCAAGCTTAAGTCATCAACACGGACGAAAGCCATCTCCCAGAAACTCACTGGGTTGCCATCTACTTTTCTCAAGAGAATTGTGTGGAATATTTTTGATTCGTATGGATTACCCCCTTTGGAAGACGATATCATTGACTTTATGAGAAGAAATGCCCAGACGACACGATACAATAATGTGAAATTACAAGGCACAGATTCCATGGTGTGTGGACAATATTGTGTGTATTTTCTTCATCAACGCAGTCTTGGATATCCTTTAGAACATTTAGTGACTTATTTTGATCGTCACTCTTCTAGAAACGATGAGAAAGTAGATCGATGGTTTTGTGACCATTATGGTTATCTTTTGTCTTTAGCTAGGAAACGTAGTGTACATCAATGGCCTCATGACTTCCATCAATGGAAATCTCACATGATTTCACAACGTTGTCAACCTTGTCAAAAATAATTTGTTTGATGTTACTTGTGACTTGTGACTTGTTACTTGTTAGTTGAATAAAAAATGTTGTGTTTTGACAAAAATGTGTCTGTCGTTTGTTTTCAAAAAAACACTGTGAATATATGCTCTTTGACTTCTCTCTATCCCTCACCATGACATTCGCTATCATAGTGTTCCGACACTAAAACTGAGTAGGGATGTTTTCTATCGCGTCCGCGTTTGAACCATATAAAGCGGGTTGTTCTCCAGTCTGACCATCCATTGTTGACTCGTCAACCTATGAACATGCCTTCCAGACTAGCCGAGCTGAACTAAGCTTACGTCAGTTTACATCGTGTCAGGCTAAACCTGATACCTAAACCTGAAGAGATAGAGAATGTCAGGATGTTATCCATAGCCCAAGACCTAATAGAAGAGGTCTTTAGAGAGGAAATTAAGAAAGAACAAGACGAATGGACTGAGAAGTACAGACTTCAGAAGAAGCAGAGAGAAGAACAACAGCAGCAACAACAGCAGCAGCAGCAGCAAGAACCAGACAGAGGTTTTGTGGACTGCCGTGTGGACACCAAGTAATTCTCTTTCTCTTTCCGCAGAAGCAGACCGCATCGTATAGGAAAGCCTGCCGCCAGACGGGGATGCACTCTTAGACAGTAAAAAAAAAGATTGCCATTACTCACGTTAACAAAAAAACAGCCCTTTTCAGGGCTACCCAATACTCTCGAAAAGACATACTAATTCAATTTGCCAAAACTTTTAAAATTTTAAAAAAAATAAATAGAAGTGTGTCTATAAACACTTCGTTTCTTTTGTCAGTAAAAAAAAATCCACCCTTTGTTTTCTCTGTCTTGTCCAATCGTGTCTGTCTGTGTTTGTAAGTAAAAAATAAAAAAGTCGACGTGAGTGCTTTTTTTAGGTCCGCACGTTTGATGTGATGGTAAATTTGGGGACTAGTGGATGTTTACCTTCACGTCCGTGCTTCAAGTATATAAAGCGACTTAATCGTCAGTCTGGCTACCATCGTTGACTCGTCAACTTAAACATGAGTAGCAGACTAGCAAAACTGTTGCAACTCAAAATGCACCTGGGGTATGCCAGGCGTCTTTTAGACGAACTGACTAGGGAGGCCATAGAGGAGAAAGACAGGATAGAAAAGGAGGAGAAGAAAAAGAAAGAAAAGGAGAAGGAAAGGATCCTGCCTCACCTCTTCATGAGACCTCAGTGTGAGGTGAAGCCAGAAATGAGGACACTTCCACAGACAGTATGACCACCTCAACCACAGCCACAACCACAGCCGCAGCCACAGCCACTACCAGCACTACAACGACCGAGAGACGCTGTCCCTCAAATTGAAAATTGGGAGCAGGAGTTGGAGAGACAGCGGCAAGAGTGGGAGCCGCAGAGACCTCACCATCCCTGGGTCTGGCATAGGAGAAGACAGAGAGAACAAGTCTTCACTATCCCAGAGACTGAAAACTGGAATGATGAGGCCACTCAAGCTCCCTCTGCGTTCCCAACCACACGTATTAATTGGGGGCAAAATTGGAGTCGTCGTTGTGTGTGTGGTGCCCGCCCTGGGAGGTGCCAGCATTAACCAGGTGCAATTGGAGTTCAAGAAAAAAAGCCCTTCTCAGGGCTAACCAGATCTCTAGAAAAGAGAGACTATTCAATTTGCCAATTGGTGTGAATGTAGAGTAGTGTGACTATAAACACTCACTCCTTTACTGTTGTGTGTGTGTGTGTGTGTGTGTGTGTGTGTGTGTGTGTGTGTGTGTGTGTGTGTGTGTGTGTGTGTGTGTGTGTGTGTGTGTGTGTGTGTGTGTGTGTGTGTGTGTGTGTGTGTGTGTGTGTGTGTGTGTGTGTGTGTTTGTGTTTGCATGCGCGTTCGTTGGTGTGGATAGTAAATAGGTGTGTATGTTTTATGCTTGCCCGTTCGTTGGTGTGGATAGTATATAGGTGTGTGTTTTATGCTTCCTCGTTCGTTGGTGTGGATAGTATATTTGTGTGTTTTATGCTTGCTCGTTCATTGGTGTGGATAGTAGATAAGTGTGTGTTTTATGCTTGCTCGTTCGATGGTGAGGATAGTAAATTTGTGTGTTTTATGCTTCCTCGTTCGTTGGTGAGGATAGTAAATTTGTGTGTTTTGTGCGTTCTCCTTCGTTGGTGTGGATAGTATATGGGTATGTGTTTTATGCTTGCTCGTTCGTTGGTGTGGATAGTAAATTTGTGAGTGTTTTATGCTTGCTCGTTCGTTGGTGAGAATAGTAAATTTGTGTGTGTTTTTTATGCTTGCTCGTTCGTTGGTGAGGATAGTATATTTGTGTGTTTTATGCTTGCTCGTTCGTTGGTGAGGATAATCTATAGTATGTGAAGTGAGTGTAAGGGATGCTTTCGTTCAAGTCCGTGCTCCACGGATATAAAGCAGAGCACTCGTCATTCGCGCCATTCTACACAGAACCTAAAAATGACTGGCAACATGGACTTGTTCAACAAATTGAAAGACAGTTGGTACTGGATGATGGATGGAGCCTACGTGCTGGAAAGGCTTGGAAAGGAATGGAGGTTCCCAGGTAGCCTAGACTTGGTGAACAGTCTGAAAGCAGCTAATTATGAATTACAATGGATGATAGAAGAGGAAGTGGAGAAGTTGAGAGGCTCCATCCATCCTAAATATGTAAGAGTGGGAACCTTGAAGCAGGTTCTTGATATTGTTATCAAAGTGAGATGTTTTCTGGAAGACATATTCCATTTAACTGAGTGGCCTTTTGTCAAAAAAGGCTTAGACAATTTAAAGAAAGGCGAAAACATCATGATAAAGGTAATGAAAGAAGAAGTGAGGAAAATAAAAGAGACCTGGACAAAAGAAAGAAAGGACAAATAAAACATCAAGAGAAAAGAAGAGTTTGAGAAACTAAACAGGAACTGGATGAAGGTACAGGCGAAGTTTAGAGCTCTGGGACATCCTGACTGGATTCCAGACAAAGAAAAGAAGAAGAAGAAAGGAATTATTGAAAAAGTGAGAACATGGTGAAAAAAGTGGAGACAATAGAAGAAGACAAAGGCCCTTTTCAGGGCCACTTCATATGCCTCGAAAAGATATTAATTCTTTCTTGCCTAAACAAAAATGTAAAACCCTTACTCTACTAAAACACGAACGCGCCTGATTCGTGTTTATCTATAGCAATGACACAGGTGGCCTGATGTCACAGTACTATCTTGCTACACTGTTGCCAATGACCAGTACCGTGACGTCACCCTACCTATTCCATTCCTCTTGGCGCTATACAGGCCCAACGTGTGCTAATACAAAATTCCCATTGTGGCCTATAGTACCCCAGGCTGATTATTTGGGTCTATAAATCGGCGGGCCATAGTACCCGAGGCTGATTTTCTTTCTTTGGCATGATGAGGGCTATAGTACCCCACTACACTACTGACGCACATAAGCTTGCCACTTTGCTTCTTCCAATAGGACTCACGGTACTAATTCAGCTCCCATAGTAAACCTATGTAAACACCATGATATTAAAAATTCAATAGCTTTAAATTTCTGAGTGCTCATGATCAGACCTATATTTATCAGTATAGATGACATCTGGATGTCAGCTTCTGTGTAGAGAAAAGAATATGAGCCGCGGCATTTTCTGGACTTACTTGTGTTTGAAACATGTATTTTCAATTCCTCACCAAAGAGTCAGGTGCTAATTTCAGTAATGAGTGTTCCAAACTCAAGACTGTTAAAGGACTGCAATTCCATCAATAAAACAATGTCTCTACTTTTTTTCAGTTACCCTAGGATAACCTCACAAATGATTCTTTTTTTCCTAAAAAAATAACTTACATTATTAACCAATGCTGGCCAGCCAAACCCATATATACTCTATGTTATGTTCACTTATGTTTACACTGAAAACGTCAGAACCCAGGTCCTCTATAGCACTGAGGTTTTCAATGTTAATGCTGATTTTTACGTATATTGCGACTTCTCATTGACGTTGTTAGTTTAACCTAGATTGTTGAGATAATTACAGAAAAATCCGATAGAGGCGTAAGCTACAAATTATGACAACTCTAGATGAACAATTTAAATTCAATCATCATTCACTATTAAAATCTTTTAAACTTCTAAGGTATTTAGAAACTTTAAAAGTTAGCGTTATTGAAAAAAAACAACAAAACAAAACAGACGGCTTAAAATTATTTAAAATAAATTTTTACTACCTGTACAAGCCTCCATTTGCTTCACCCCAAAGCAATTTAACACGAATGTTACTTATTTGTTCACATAACCGTATGCTTATCTTTAAACGTAAGTTTGAATACATACAAATATCAGTAAAAGCATCCAATGCCAGTTTAACCTACAATTCTGAATGCATAAAATTTAGATTTTGATTTTAGTAATTACAGTTACAGCGCTTTTCTAGGAGGATGTATATTAACTCTCTGTTACAAAATCGTTTTAATAACCAGTGTACAGTGTCACAATGAAGTGGTTTACACCAACTTTTTCGAGTTCCAAGGATATATTATTTTTCCCTTTACCATTTCCCTTATTAGTTCTTAAAAAAAGAGTGAAGAATTAAATGAAATATGCTCATTATCTTTGGAGCATTCTATTGTCGGAAGACTAGGGGCAGTTTTACAATTATCACGGAGTCGTTGATGGTCTAAAGACTGGAACAAGATGTGAGTTTACGGCATGTCCCTGAGTTCGGGGAGGGGGGATCCCCACAAAAATTAGTTTTAAATACAACTACTCTGGAGGTCATATTTTAGAACAAATTTCCACTCAATTTGTATACCATTTACTCACTATGGAGCTTTTTATAGAATATAGACAATAGTGAAGTGTCTTCACCAAGAACTCACAACAAAAGTTTATCCGAGCTTTGCCCACGTTGGGTTCGAAGTTTAAACCGTTTGCCCACGAGTTTTGCAGCAGCCGATCTAGGCTGGCAAAGGCCAGATTCAAATTTGAGACTCTTTGTTCAATAGTAAGACACTCTACTACACTCCTGATTTAGCCTGGCCCCATATGTGAGAAGAATATTACGCAAGAACACAACATTCATAGAGGGGAAATATGCCGTTGGGTCCTGATTCTTTACATGTACATCAAGGAAGTTTTAATCAGCGATCTTATGACGCCACGAAAAGATCTATTCAGCGCAATATTGCCTGCATATGGAGAGACTGTTTATCCTATTTGTTTACAAGTGTATTAAATTTGTGCTTGATATCACACCTACTCATTCGATCCATTTTATAATCTGGAGCGTTTTATGAACCGTGATAAGAGTCACATGATATATTCACCTGTGACAGGCAAATAACAAATACACATACATTAGAACAACATGACAGAAATATCCAAAGTAAGGTTTCCAACGTAAGAAAGCTGTAACTTACTGGTCATTCGATATCGATGGAACTACCGATTATCTGCTGATAAAACCCGGTAATTCGAAATCAGAAAACGAGTGAAATACAAGACTGAATAAAGTTTGTAGTTCGCAAATACTTTATTTGATAAGTGATGTTGTTCCTATAGTGTTTTTTATACAATGATCCTCAGTTCCTGGTACAAATTTACAGCTTCATATGGATCTACTGGCTGGTTCCAGTCATTCTGGTCCATCAGAATCAGGCACAACGTATATAAATCCTTGTCACAAGACAAGTCATTCTTTGCTTGGCATTCTTCCTCACAGGCGTCGGTATCTAAATTGTCTACCTGGCAGATTATCGAATCCATAGAGATGTGGCAATGTGTACAGCAATACTGGCTTGTCGCAAGGTAGTCCTGTAGTCCGATTACTTCGAATACGGTGCGTGTTCCATACTTCAGTGGCGTTATCTAGTTCAGCGGCGTTATCTAGTTAGCCTGTACAATAGTTAATAGAATCTTGTGAAATCATCTTCTCTATACCGTCTTTTTCATTTTCAATGTTATATTTCAGAAAAATGAATAAATATATATAATTATATTAATGAAAAACACTGACCAAAACTGCATGCTGTTCCTATATTGGTTGACTGTGACAACGTTTTATTCTCCCTGTTAATTCATGAAATTACTGGCTTTTTGTTGTTGTTGTTTTCTTTTCAAACTACGTGTCAGTTCTTTTCCTTACTGTTTACCATAAAGAAACTTAAAGGTAGTAATGTACATTTTATAAAATTGCACATGAAATCATTACTCATATTAAACGTCGCAAATTTCCTTTAATTGTTTGCTTTGCAGTCATATTTCGTAAATAAATTGTATAGATCCGCGGAAAGCTATGTCTTGCCATTTTCTGCCTCTGGCTATTTCGTTGCCGTTACTTCTATAAGTGTCCATTAAAAGTAGCGTGGGGAAGTCTGTCAATGGTTTGAAGTCATGACCCAGTAGCCTGTTCCAAGAGGGTAAGAATCAATGGGTTGAAAATGTCATGACTCTGCAAAACACGGTGAAAAGGTGAAAATATGAAATAGGACTTACGGTTTGTGAAGAAAATCCAAAAATGTATACCAATACTGAAAAAATACAAGTCCTATCACTAAATAATTTACACGGAGTCAAGGTTCGAATCTTGACGACATTCCAAGATGGAGGATGATAACGTCAGATGAAGTCTTTACACAAATGTCCAGAATTTCACGTTGAACCACAATTTGTACTGTACTGTTCCAATTTAGAATGAATTTCACTGAATGTCTTTTTCCTAAACCACTTGTGTAGTTCTCCAGGGAAAAATAAATTATTATTTAAAAAATAGATGAACTCCTATAGCTGAATCTATAACAAGACACATCTTAAGCTCTACAGATGTAAAGAAAAAAACAAACTCTTTCCAGCACAAGGAAAATAATACCTTCTTCTTAAGGTATAAGAACGACTCTACAAGGTGTTAAAATATGACTCTGACAGACTATTTCACAGATACCTGAGTATTTAAACTGAACAAAAACGTCATTTCATGCACACGCACGAAGAAAGCATAGTGATTTCAAAATCTCACCATCGCAGTACAAAGTGTAAACAAGTATAATTAGAAATGACCTTGGCCACAACCAATCACTTTTGCCGACTGTTTACTTAAATCGACAAACCATGGCATGCAAAATCGTGCTCATGCGAGTCATATTTACGTTCTAAATAAACACGACATTTCTTTCAAAATGTCAGACCCTGCGAACATAATCATCATCACAATAATAATTATATATAATGATACAAAAATGAAATAGAAAGAATTCAAATTTTAACACACAAGTAATTAAATTATATATATGTATATCTCGATGATTTTCTAGTTATGACCACGAGGTTTTGTCCCCAGGGACAGGAAGACACCATAGGACATAACCCAGGGGCATGACTCTAGGGCAAGGTTGGTTTAGAACGAATGTGAACTGGTTACGTACACATTATTCGAAATATAACAGCATAATTCATTCAAATTTACAATATGCTGTAACAAAATATACAGAAATTAGTGGTTGCTTTAACCTCGTATGAGGAAAGGACTCCACATTCATGAAAAATAGCACTCACCACTCCCTCAGTATTAACTATTGAAAGCTTCATAAAGTTCCAAAGAGTAGTTTTAAATTACTGGGCAAGGAGAAAAAAATAAAACAAGACGCCGTGGGAAATGCAGGTAACGACAACTGTGCAATTGCCATGTCTAATATTTTTCACCTGAAAGGAGGTGACAAGCATGGCGTGCTTCCGTCCTGATTTATACACGTGAATGTAAGATTATAGGACACACGGTACTAAATGTATGGAAAAATGGGAACCATTCTGGAAATGGGTCAACATAAAATAGAGTATATATGGGTCTGGCTGGCCAGCATTGGTTAATAATGTAAGTTATTTTTTTAGGAAAAGAGAATCTTTTGTGAGGTTATCCTAGGGTAACTGAAAAAAATGGAGACATTGTTTTATTGATGGAATTGAAGTCTTTTAACAGTCTTGAGTTTGGAACACTCATTACTGAAATTAGCACCTGACTCTTTGGTGAGGAATTGAAAGTACATGTTTCAAACACACGAAAGTCCAGAAAACGCCGCGGCTCATATCCTTTTCTCTACACAGAAGCTGACATCCAGATTTCATCTATACTGATAAATACAGGTCTGATCATGAGCACTCAGAAATTTAAAGTTATTGAATTTTTAATATCATGGTGTTTACATAGGTTTACTATGGGAGCTGAATTAGTACCGTGAGTCCTATTGGAAGAAGCAAAGTGGCAAGCTTATGTGCGTCTGATTACAAATTTGATGAATATATGCTAAAAGTTCTAACACATATTTTTGTGAAACGTTTAATCTAAAATAGAATCTGATCATAGTATCTATGTCGAATATTCTATAAATCAGTCTAGACGTATATCCTACATATCAGAAATGAGTCTCCATCCTATCTCGTAACAACTCAATACTATCTCGTAATAACGCAATATTATCTCGTAATAACGCAATACTATCTCGTAATAACGCAATACTATCTCGTAATAACGCGATGTTATCTCGTAATAACGCAATACTATCTCGTAATAACGCAATGTTATCTCGTAATAACGCAATGTTATCTCGTAATTACGCAATACTATCTCATAAAAACGCAAATTTTTTTTTTTTTACCTGGCGCAATTGGGCTTCCGTACAAGACTGTAATTGAACCAGCTAAATACTTTCCAAAAAACAAAGGGTGGGGTTCGATTGATAATTGACCAGAGGCAGACAATAGGCAGAAAAAATATTCCTAAAGCATCATGACACCTGTATGGAATTGTCTACATAAATTAAGTTGTGTGTGTGTGTGTGTGTGTGTGTGTGTGTGTGTGTGTGTGTGTGTGTGTGTGTGTGTGTGTGTGTGTGTGTGTGTGTGTGTGTGTGTGTGCGCGTGCGTGCGTGCGTGTGTGTTTAATGTATCCTTAACAATTTTTCAGTCATATCGCTACTATATCTGCAGTGTAGCAGTTTGTAGTGTTGTCTAGTACTTGGGGGGGGGGGGAGGCATCATGTCGCAGACATGTAGCATCATGTCCTACCTAGGCATATTATGTTAACACCAGGCCGTCCAGTACTCACACTAACCTCTTAATGCTGAGCGCCTAGCGAGGCAATTGTTAACACCAGTTTTTATAAGTCTTTGCTATGACTCGAGAGGGGCTTAAACCCGCGAGCTCCTGTATCTAACCACTACAGCCACCGCAGTGTCAAATAAGGTGGAAGAAACTTTTCGAATATTTTCATATTTGATAAAGAAGCTGATGAATGTATTGACTAAAAGATAAATGACCTCAATAAATAAACCACAATAATGAACGCTCTGGTATTGAATGACGTGTACGTGCCTTCATTGCATAAACAAGTTGTCAGAAGGTGGTGAAGATGTGTGATCTTCCAACTAATTATGGTTTTTGGTTATCGTTATCAAGGAGATGATCGACCACAGTGTTATTGCCCGGATCGAGTAAACAATAAAATAAAATTTGAAATTAAGGGATGGCGTAACAGAGATCTGAGGAGAGATTTAGAATAGAACAACACAAGCCCCCGTATGTAAAATACAATAATATAATCAATTACATGAACAAAATGAAATCGAAAAGAACATGTGAATAATTCACTTTCTCTCAGAAACAGAGTTAAAAAGATTTATGCGAAATTGAATTAGCTTTTATGTTATACTTATAGAACAAATTAAATTAAAAAACTTCGACTGACTAATATTGCGAGGGAGATGATTTTAAAACCATAAATTCCGTCTGGGAACATACCTCCTCGTTTAGCTTAGCCAATCATGATTACTACTTTAACCGTCAAAATGTTTTATTATTCCCATCGAAATTAGAACAATTCATTGTGGGCCGCCTTTATTAATTAATAACCATTCTGGAAAATATCATTTTATGACACCTGTTTCAAATGGCCCCAGACTTCCTAGAATTTTCACTGGTTTGTCTCATACTGTTGTCATTTACTGCTAGTGACCTTGCATTAACATTGCATTCTTATCCGGCTCTAACCGTTAGGCAAATGAGTCCAATTAAAATTCAGTTCATGTCATTCGCACCTTCGACGTCAATCCTACAGATCATACCTCGAATGGATGCCGACAGCTGCCATCTAGTAACATCCCAGGCCTTTTCCATCGCATGCTAGAAAGAAACTCAGACGCAAATAATGACCATTTTAAACTCCTCCAAACCCGTGGTTGTTTCTACGCCATAATGTCACAATGACTAGATGACGTGTCATCACTAACAGCAACGTAAGTAATACGTTCAATCTATTGAAACCGAATGATTTCTTCGCTTTATTCGTCACAAAGTTGCACTAATAAAAGTGCAGGTATTGCATTGATTGTTGAAACCTCGTCGAGGCTTATCTTTCATACTTATCGTTATAGCAAAAAAGTATTTTCTTCTTACATCTTGCCGGATGTTTGTCCGCCAAATCCTTACCAATTTGGAAAGTATCACTACCTCCAAGTCTTTTTCAGATAGTTCAAGTTATTTGACTCTCATCGGAAAGAAACGATGTTGTTCCGATTGCAACAGCTATTATTCGGAACACCTCGGCTATGTACGAAACTAATATTGCTTGAGAAGCTGAGAATGCATGGAACTATTTTTTATTCGTAACTTCTCGGTCAATCCAATCATAGAATCAGTCGAAGGGGTAAGAATACATTGCGGTTTCATTTTTGCGAACAACCCGTATAAATTGCTTTAATTTACTACGAAAACATTTATCTGATGCATATAACTATCTCGCAGAAATAGCAGAGGTAGTCGGAACAGGTGTATGTGTATAGAATGGAGGCTACTTTTTTAATTTCTTAGATGTTTCCGATTAATTGGCGGAAAAATCTGAGAGTGTTGAGATTTCATGCTCTAAGCATTCGGAATATTTCGGGTATCCCTGCCAGTGCACAAACAGACAAGATGTTTCGAATGCATTCTTTAGAGCCTCGGGGATGTTTCAAATGCATGCACACCAAAACTTCGATGACTCAAATTTGTATCAGTCACTCATATTATTCTTGATGTATTTATAACATGAACCATGGTTAGTGTTATATCTTTTAAGTATGTCGAGTCCTTTAACTCAATTCTCACTGACATAAGTCTCAATATTTAAGTCCTTTTTGTTTCGGTTGAAGGCTGCACCTAACTTCGAAATCTGTTTGCCCAACACCAATTGCTTCTCCATTGGGCAATAAAATATGTTTAAACTAAAATGATTCAATTTATTTCCAACTGTACGTTTAGTTCGAACCATATAAACACTATTGTACTGAGTACCTGCTAAATGCTACTACATTCGTTTATTCTCTTTGCATTATTGCATTGGAAAGATATATAAACGAAGGCATCCGAGTCAAATCATGCATGTTGGTCGTACGCATTTTAAACTTGCACGCTGGGAACAAAGCATCTGTTCAGATTAAAGACGAAGAAGATGACACTATTAAAAATATTAAAGACACTCTTAAAACTGTTCAAATATAAATATAAATTCGATACCTTTGTAATCTGAGTAACCCTTCTCTTATCATGGCAAGATCGAATCTGGGTCTTTCTGATACGAAACGTTCTGTGACTTTCGAATACGAGGCAGTCTGGGCCTTTCTAATACGAAACAATCTGGTTCTTTCTGATACGAGGCAAACCCATTTAGAATACGATTGTCGCAAAATGCAGTATTTCCAGGTCTGACATTATTTTGTTTTAAAGGGCATATTGGAAAACTACTATTTTTTTTTCTTGAGTTTTAAAAGCATTGTTAACATCGTTATTGGCTATATCATGCCAAGGAAGTGGGAGCTAAGTTCCTATCGAAACTACAAACCGGAGCAGCCAATCCGGTCTGCGATGGGCGGGTACCCAAACCGCTACTCTTAGATTACGAGTCCGACACTTTTCCAACTGAGCTACTCCTAATATCCTAATATTTTCCCCACTATCTTTTCTTCCTCGGATTTAATTTGATCCCCTAAGTGACAATACATAATTTGTTTTAGTCTGATAACTTGTGCAATATAAAAAAAAATGAAAAATGCATGTTTTGTATTATTAAGCACAAATACAGTTCTGAATAGAAACATAAAACTGCAATCGTTGAAAATGGCCAATTGATCAATACATTTTGTAACATGACAAGAATGGAAAATAAATACTACAGAAAAAGAGAGTAAAATTTGGTGAAAATGTGATACTTGATATGTTTTTGGCATGAATTGATTCATCTGTTGTATTGAAAATAAGACTACTATTACATCTTAACAGGACTGGAACATCTACGGGTTATACAATATGCAAGCAGTTACGTAGATCCACGATCTTTGATTCTTTTTATATGCCTTTGCTACACAGACAATATGCACGCAGTTACTTAAATCCATAATCTGTGATTGCTTTATATGCTATTTTATTACACAGACTCAGATACACTGTGGAGAAAATTAACCTACATATATGTGTTTTCTACCTACATAAATTAATTTTGATAACTGTTAGGAAAACTTTGATCTGTCTGGAGTAGACAGGTCGTGAATACAACTGCTAATGTGTGCTGGGGAATGTATTGAAAGTTGAACAAAGTACACGAACTTTCCTGTCCTTGAAGTACAGAAACTAGTTTTTGCAGTGTGCTATTTTTTAAATTGCACTTTTAAAATGAAAAAAAAAAAAAATGTTAAAAGGTTATCGGCTAATTTTGATTAATTTACCTCTGAGAAGTGAATATAGCCATGAAGAGTTGTAATTTTCTGAGCTGAACATCAGATGTAGGACATGTAAGTGTACTCTCAAACACAAATCAACTTCATCATTCAGATATCCAAATAAAAAATAGCGTAGGTTGTTAGGATACACACTTTTCTCATTTGATAGCAAAGATTAACAGTTGGGAAAATCAAGGGGTAGACCTTTACATCGAATTGTTATGCCTGTGCAAAAATGCTAAACTATACAGAAGAACCCAAGTGTTCTTATACAAGATGGAAGACGTGGGAGCCCAGGGAGCTAAGCCCATTGAAGGACCCGCATATTAAGCGTTTCCGTGGTATAACTTTAGACATCAAACCGTAAAGAAAACTTACTCTAGGAAACATTCCCTCCAAACCCCTAGATTCGTCCCTGTTAAAGACAAAACCCTGACAAGCGACACAATACTTTGACAGACTAAAAACAAGACATTTAGTTTCAGACTCTTTTCCAATATGAATTGTATTGCCATCTACATTATTAAAACATGTCTAGACTTTGAAAATTATCTCACAAGAAAAAATAATTTCTTTCCAAAAGACAATTATAGCGGGGGTTGTGTCCCATTCCATGCCTGATTAGCACAGTCAGACCCATGGAAACGATTTTAATCCGACCGGAAGAGAAATTTTCGGAAACAGGTGGTTTTAATTATATTTTGAAGCAGAGACTGTGGAGTGTAAGCAGTTCTAAGAACCAGTACTTGCCACGGATGATTAATTTCAACTACTATTATTTCCTCGACCCGATCCTAGGTCAAGCTACTTGAACGTAACATGCATAAATAATTTGGCTTACGTATGTATCACTGACTCGATATGGGTCATCGGCTCATTTTGCAATATCTCGACTGAATAATAGCGCACGCACGCACGTACGTACGTACCTACCTACACATACAAACGCACACATACATACATACATACATACATACATACATACATACATACATACATACATATTGTGATCATGCTGGCCTAACAGCGCAAAACAAGCTTCACAAAAATTTCAAGCACTTTAAATATTTCATAATATTGTTAGGAAACAAGAGATGAATTCCAGATTGCTCGTTATATCGCGTTCTTGGCGTGTGGTGTGTAGGCTTCATTACATTTTTGGAAGTCTGGGCTGCATTAAAAAATGCAACATTCCTGTTCAGAGAGAGAGAGAGAGAGAGAGAGAGAGAGAGAGAGAGAGAGAGAGAGAGAGAGAGAGAATGACACGATATTATTATCAACCAGGTTAAAGAGCGATACATTTGTCCCATTTAGGAATCGAACCCGTGCTGCAGGTGAAGGCACGTACAAACAAGCTCCCATGCAACAGAGCCATATACAGCACTAAATACTTTGACGTCATTGCCCATAAGGTACATGCATATTTGAAGAGACATGCAAACTTTATTTCCGTATTTCTCCCACGTTATTTACAGTTGTGTCAAGAATGCGCGAGTTTATGTTTTTGTAAACAAAGGATGATTCCAGTGGAAGGACACATTTGTGCTAGATTAAGTTTTCATTTACAATGTACATGAGTCGGCCCATTTTCGCGCGGTCCTGTTTTTATATGTTTACTAAAGATGGCACAGTCATTGATTTTGATGCAAATCAGTCCGTTCATGGTCGACTTTCGTGTTTATTAGGGTAATATTTGAGTTTTATTGCTATGGCTACCGCCTTATATATGAAATCTCTCTGAATATATTGCAGATAGGTTCTTTATGGGTTTTAAAATCGCTTGTTTTGGAGACATTTTACGCGTAGTGTAAAGGAGTTAGGGGTGGGTGATTATAGGGTTGGGATTATTTGGTGAAACTCATATGAGCCCAATTACATTCCAGTAATCAGTCAAACTGGACAATAATCAATGATTGCAATGACCAGTAATCAGTCAACTGGACAATAATCAATGATTGCAATGACCAATAATCAGTCAAACTGGACAATAATCAATGATTGCAATGACCAGTAATCAGTCAAACTGGACAATAATCAATGATTGCAATGACCAGTAATCAGTCAAACTTGACAATAATTAATGATTGCAATGACCAGTAATCAGTCAAACTGGACAATAATCAATGATTGCAATGACCAGTATACAACCACACTGGTCAATAATCAGTTACTGGAATAATCATAAATATTCAAGAGGAACAAGTCTTAGACTGACTGCAGCACTTGTGTCAAATCATGTTTTACTTTTGATTCGTGCAACATATTGCAGAATCATCTAATGCTACTTTTCTGTTTCTCGTACTTAGGAGTTCACTATAGTTTATTTTTCTTGCGTGTGCAAACCTTTGTCATAATTCTTGAAAGCTTAAACGTGTGGATTTTGTTTATTTTAATCTTTTTATTTATTTTCAGGGTAATGTGTTCACAACGATATTTAAAAAAAAATAAAAATAACTTACGTATATAAAGTAGTCGAGGATTTGAATTTGGTCAAGCATTTCTTGCTAGTATACACCCTGCTATGACAAATGACAAGTGATATTATCTCTGCATTCTTAGCCTCCTTTTCGACAGTAAACGCGTTGAAATATAGAGAGGAGTATAGAGCATATATATATATATATATATATATATATATATATATATATATATGTATATATATATATATATATATATATATATATGTAAACTAGTAATCGCAGCGAGATCAGTTTGTGTTACAAAGGTGTTCGCTTTATGCCTTTTCTAACACCCGCTGTACATCATTTATTTCACATAAACAAGTACTTTTGCACGTGTCCCATGTCTTATCATTGCCTGCTGCGCTTTTGACGGCCGAAGCGAGTGCATGACGCGAAGTATCGTGATAAAAAGCGGTTAATTTCCAAGGAGATTTTGATTTGAAATTTCGATAAACTGTTCTGATAAATGTAAGAAAATGATTTCATACTATTCATCGGTGTGACTCACTCAACGTAGCCGTTTGGCTATTGGAATATCGCTTTTTGGGACATTTAATACTTGAGTCACTGCAGCAAAAACAAGAAGAAAGCGTTGGTTTACCTCGATAACTCTTCACTCAATGAGCGTTTCTCTATCCTAACCACCGAATTATAAAGATCGCGTGAGATATTATATCCCCTGGGACACCACTCTCTAGGATTATGAATATACGGTGCAAACAAAATAATTTGATAAGAGCGCATTATCGTTTCCACAGATCTTTCATAGTTAACCATGCCCTGCCAAAGCGCTCAGCTTCGGCATAAAAGATGTTTTGTCAGGACAAATATCAGTATCATATTTATTATTTAATTTGGTTTTTATTTTTATTGTTGATATTTTAACTCTATATAGAAAGGTAACTCATGTTCTTTATACAATCGTTTTATTATTATATTTACGAGTTACAGATAATAGGCTTTAAGCACCGACATATCAAGGTGTTTAATTAATTTATTGAGTTCTATTTTCATTTAGGCAAGGCATAAATCTTATATACTGGAAACATTTTGCAGCACGAAAATTAAGACTAAGCTCTTCATCTTATTTAAAATATTGATAATCTCAGTTACATACTGCTCACTCTCAGATAGCAATCCCATGCCAGCCGTTCAATATTGATAATCTCAGTTACATACTGCTCACTGTCAGATAGCAATCCCATGCCAGCCGTTCAATATTGATAATTTCCGTTTCAGACCGCTCATTGTCAGATAACCATCCCATGCCAGCCGTTCAGTATTGATAATTTCCGTTATCGACTGCACATTGTCAGATATCCTTTCCATGCCAGTGGTTCAGGAAAGTAACATTTAGGAATAGATAATAAGAAATAATCTTAATTTAAATATAGTTTTTCTTCAGGACATATATGTATTGAGAGAGAGAGAGAGAGAGAGAGAGAGAGAGAATTTCCGTTTTAGACCGCTCATTGTCAGATAGCCATCTCATGCCAGCCGTTCAATAGTGACCACTCATTCTCAGATAGCTATCCCATGCCAGCCGTTCAATATTGATAATCCACCTTACGTACTGCTCATCGTCAGATAGCCATCACATGCCAGCTGTTCAATATTGATAATTTCCGTTATAAACTGCTCATTGTCAGATAGTCATCCCATGCCAGCCGTTCAAAATTGATACTTTCCGTTATAAACTGCTCATCGTCAGATAGTCATCCCATGCCAGCCGTTCAATATTGATAATTTCCGTTATAAACTGCTCATTGTCAGACAGCCATCCGATGCAAGTCGTTCAATATTGATAATCCCAAATATATATTCTTCTTATTAA
>JAECUM010028449.1:0-28721 GCA_016617855.1 Megalonaias nervosa | reverse complement strand
TGTATATACACAGGAGAATTGTGTCGTGGTCTTGTATGCGACAAAATGTATACAAACATAAAGTTTCCTTGTGAGCCTGCTTCACAACAGTCGTAGGTGCATATGGCATCTATAAATGAATATTTACGCACTATTTAGAGCAAATTACCATGTACCTGCTGATACCTGTAATTATATGATTCCATCACTTAATCACTATGCTAGGTTTTTCTTTTTCATTAAAGCATCACCATCGCATGTTAGAAACATTATATAATTGTTGCTTAACGAGCTGGGTATGCTCTGTTGACCTTCCCGTGAGACTCATCATTGCTCGATTTTGTCACAAATAAGTGTATTAGCAACATAGACTATTTTCTTAAGGACTGTTAAACATCCTTAACATTATATGACTTTCTAAAACATATCCACTCTCTTCTCTATCTCTTTATCCATATTTCAGTAATCACATTTGTTTCACGTCTTTTCGCTTTTATCCAGAATTCTGATACAATGGCCCTGACATAAAAGTTAGTGCCTGTACTGATTGTATGATTAAATATCAAGCCCACTCGATAAATAACGCCAACCCTATCCTTGGGTGTTGAGGTCTCGAGTTGAACACAATCCACAAAATACTTTCGGGTAATCAAGAATATGTGCCAGAAATTTCGAGACATTTTCCATTATTTCAAACGTAAAACACCAACATTTAAAGCCAACTCTAATGTACATACTAGTAATTAAGTATACATATCAGACTATGAATTAAGAGTAGGCTATGAATTAAGTGTAGTTTATTAACCATACAGTTGGTTATGTTTGTGAAATTTGTCTTATAATTCCAAATTTTCACTCTCACCAATTCTATGCACGACAGATTTCTTTTCTTAAATATATCCATCCACCGACCAGGATCCCGCATGTCCTATGGACAATGAACACGTTATCCCGTTGAGTTTTATAGAACTTGCTCTAATCCTGGAAGATGCGTATCCTAGAGATCATTGTTTGAATGTGGTCTAAAATGTAACATTTGATATATGCAACACTCTACATTGACTCTATCGAAAGATACTTTAAGTGGCACAGAGTACGAAGGTTGCGGTTGAAAGGAAATAGGTGTTGATCCTCCGGATGAGAAGGTTTAGTTTGAATCGATGCTAACTTTCTGGTTGACTGAGGTTGTAATGACATTGCGTCTCAAGTGTGTCGATTGTGAGAAAATTATACATTTTCTGTTGAAGCTCTGCAGAATATTCAGGCGCATGCATAGTAACGTCTGAGGAGTAACATACATCTAATGCGTACAGACACCATTCTGTTTATTTATGTATTACATCTCTGGCATGACAAGTAAAGAGAATATCCATAATAAGAATGCGTAACGAAAACAGTTTCATTCATTCCATACAAACTCAGAAGTTCTATTTGTTTTCAGTAACTAGTATCCATAACACAATTGTCAAACGTAGTTAGAACATATGCCTTGGATCATGGTTAGACGGTTTTGTGAGACGTTAATATCATTTTGGTCTCCAAAATATGCTCTAGAACTGTCTGCGCCTACAATATGAAACAAAGAGCATGAAGTAATCTGCATTACTGATCCTCATCTTGGGGTGCTGGTTCAATCAAATATTAGTTGGATTAGGATTTTCTATTTCGTTACAGTATTTAAATTTCAGCATTGTATACATATTTCCGTTCTGATTTGACAATAGTCTGACAGTCAAAGGGTCATGCAGCATCTTTGTAACTAACATCAACAGGTTAGCTAAACATTGTATGTTTCTCCCGGAAAGCTATGAACATTTTTACTTTGGAATAAAGGTAAAGCATTTCCATTCTGAAACGAAACTGTCATGTCAATAGAGAGGTAATGTACAATCTATCCTCCTAGCAAAATAAGAGTTCGCTAAGTGTCACGTGTCGGTTGTCGGAAACCTTTAATATCGTAGTTCATTCTGACAAACTGTGTCAGAGAGAGACAGACAAACAGACAGACAGACAGACAGACAGAGACGATGAGAGAGAGAGAGAGTTTAGCATATGAACGTGAGAGAAATCAAAAGCGAGAGAGAGAGAGAGAGAGAGAGAGAGAGAGAGAGAGAGAGAGAGAGAGAGAGAGAGAGAGAGACCTAAGGAGTGTTCAAATAAGCAAACTATCTTGCTTTTCTGTTTATCATGTGCAGTGCACACTCTCGTGGCTTTCAGGCGCATTTCCAAGCAAACGGTACAATATTAGTTGGTCATGTGAGTCTTTACAATTTATTCTAGAAGAGCGCATATATTTATTTGCACATTCCTTTGTACATTCTGTTACTTTGACCACAATAGCGTGCGATGAGTCAAAACACTGAATCGCAATCTTGATCAGATATATCAAGCATGACATTATGTTGGCCTGCTTTTTTATATTACCGCATTAGGAGGCAGTGGATATACTATAAGGTAAAAGCCCATCAATAGAGCCGTACAATATAAGAACTCTGTGGGAAGGAAATAAGCACATGATAACAATTAAAGCTGTGATCATCATCATTATCATCGTCAACGGGAATTACTAAATGAGGTGAAGAAAATAAGCTCATTAACAAACGGTGAAGGCAATATGCATTTATTTCGATTTATACCAGTTTGTACCCTCTGCATTTCAGCACGTTTTCAGTAAATTAGTAATATTTTATTTATTATACATTTTTCAAAACGTATTGGAAAATTTAATTACATGTATCAATGTTAGTTAAAAGTTTTTTTTGTGTAATGTAATTGTTTTATAAGTGTTGCAATTGATAATAATTTCATATCATCCATTTCTACCCAATACTGAACAACGCCCAGTGAAACATATACTCAGGAGCAGCCCGTGTACGATTAATTCAGCATAGGATTTTAAAGGAATTGCACAGCTCATCTCCTCCAGATCATTCATACGAAGGTCATAGTTGAAATATATATCCGCCGCATTTTGTCAATTAGCAATTGTTTGAAATATTGAGATATTTACCATTTCACTGTCGAGATTCTTTGACTATATTGTTATTTCCGAGCATTTAAATATGCGAAAAGTTCATTGTTACAATCCACAATTATGTAAGCATGTGTGTAAGATCCTGTACCAGATATACTCGAGAAAAAGGGCTTAATGATAGTACTATGTGTGTAGATTGTGACAAACACCTGCTAAAACACAAATTCTGTTGCGATGTGTACCATGCATCTTTAATATTCACGATAATAAGCATCATTGCATCATCATTGCAGTCCGTCGGTGGGTCGACGATGACTGTCCTATGGCTTGGGTCTCGTTGAGATGCTTCTCCTCCATTCGTCTCGATCTTGAGCTAGGGGTTTCCATCTCCTCGTGTCAATTTGTCTAGCTTTCATGTTTCTCTTAGCTACATCCTTTAATCTTAGCCGTGGTCTTCCTTGATTTCTGTTTCCTTTCTTCAGTTGTGAGTACATAAGTTGCCTCCGGAGTCTCCCTTCATCCATCCTATGGACGTGACCAAGCCATCTTAGGGTTTTCTCAATAAGAATGTCGGTCATAGACAGGAGTCCTGTTCGCTTCATTACTTCTATGTTTGTCGTCTTGTCCTCCCATTTAATTTGTAGAATTTGGCGGAGGTGGCGCATCATATAAGGATGAAGTCTCTTTCCCTGTATACGATAGATCGTTAAGGTTTCTGCACCATACAGGAGAGATGACATCACTATGGCACGATATACATTCCCTTTCACACGAGCTGACACATGGGTATTGTTCCAGAGCCTATGCTGTAGCTTGCCGAAAGCAGTGCTGGCTTTACCCAACCTGTATGTTATCTCACTATCAAGGCTAGCATTGTCTGAGATAGTACTACCAAGGTAGACAAAGTTTTTGCACTGGACTAGGTCCTCACCATCGATGGTTATGGGGGTTGGTGGAGGAGGTGTGCTGAAGAGTTTTACCGGTTGGTACATGCATTCTGTCTTACTGATGTTTAGTTTCAGGCTGAATTGTTTTGCAGTCTTGGAAAACTTGTCCACTAATGTCTGCATATCCTGTGGGTTCTGTGCTACAATGGCACTGCCATCCGCAAACAGCATTTCTCGCACTACCAATTGCCTTCGTCCTTGTCTTTGCCTTGAAGTGTGGCACATTGAACAGATCGCCATTGTGGCGTGTCTGAATGTATATACCTTCATTTGTACCCTCAAAAGCCACCTCAAGCATTGCTGCTAAGTAGAGCGAGAAGAGGGTCGGCGCCAGTACACATCCCTGTTTAACACCATTTGTTACTGGAAATTCTTTGGACTGCACGCTGCCGTGGGCAACATATGTTTGCATACCAGTGTGGAGGGCTTTGATGCCATTGATGACTTTTTCTGTTGTGCCGAACTTCCTGAGCACTTGCCATAGGCCATCCCGAGACACTGTGTCGAAGGCTTTGGTGAAATCCATAAAGACTACATACAGTGGCATGTTCTGTTCCAAAGACTTTTCTTGTATATGACTCAGACAAAAGATCATGTCCATCGTTCCCCTGCCACTACGGAAGCCACACTGGCTTTCTGGCAGGGCATTCGGAGAAATATGTTTATCAATCTTGTTCAACAGCACACGAGAAAGAATCTTACCAGCGATTGATAGGAGGGATATACCTCTGTAGTTTCTACATTCCTTACGAGTTCCCTTCTTGAATATTGGCACAATACTAGCATCTTTCCAGTCCTGGGGTACCTTTTCTTCAGTCCAGATTTGCAGGATAAGATTATGAAGATTTCTCGTCAGTTCCAGACCACCATATTTCCAGATTTCTGCCGGTATTCCACAACGACCAGGTGCTCTCCCTTCCTGAGTGTTATCAATAGCTTTAGTCAGTTCCTGCATATATGGGTGTTCTGAGAGTGATTCTATCTCCGGTCGTTGCCTGATGGCCTGAAGGGCTCGAGGGTCAATACTGCCTGGGATGTTAAGCAGTTGGTCAAAGTGCTCTGCAAATCTGTTCAAGATATCGCTCTTCTCCTGCAAGATGGTTTGTCCATCACTGGAGATGAGTTGTGTGGTACCTCTCTTTCTGGGTCCATAAACGTCCCGTAAGCCTGTATGTAATCTCTTCATATCGTTCACGTCAGCTGCTTGTTGAAATTCTTCTGCTTTTGCCTCCCACCAGTCTGTTTTCATCTTCCTGGTGTACCGTTGGAGTTGCCGTTTGCATTCTACATACTTCGCTTTATTGGATCGTGTATTCATCTGCAACAGTTTTTCCCGTGCCTAGTTTCTTCCTGTCAGCAGTCTCTCAAGCTCAATGTCCCCTTCGTCAAACCGGTCTTAATGTTTCCGCTTTGGCTTCTCAAGAACAAGTTCCCCTGCGTCACGCACGACAGTTTTTAGGTTTTTCCAGTTCTCCTCAATCTCATCACCCATTGGATGTAATCTGTTGGTCAGAGCTTTCTCGATCTCGTTCTCGAGCTTCTCTTTGATGGAGACATCCTTCAGTCTTGCTGTATTCATCTTGGTCGTTGGTTTAGTGGCAGTTCTATTGTGCCGTTTGCTGACTGAGAATTTGATTGTGGATCTTAGCATCTAATGGTCGGTTGAACAATCAGCACCTCTCTTTACTCTGGTGTTAAGCATATCTTTCAGGTCTTTCTGTCTTGTGATTAGATAATCCAGGAGATGCCAGTGTTTTGATCGTGGGTGCATCCAGGTAGTCTTGTGGTGTTCCGTGTGCATGAAAACTGTATTGGTGATGACAAGGCCATTTTCCGAGCATAGAACCAGTAGAAGTTCACCATTTGAGTTGCATTTGCCAATGCCATGAACACCTAGCACCCCAGGCCAATTATCATGATCGTTTCAAACTCTTGCATTGAAGTCTCCAGTAAGAATCAGTTTATCTTTGGCTGGAACCTTGGAAAGAACAGATCTGACACAACTGTAAAACTCCTCCTTTTCTTCTTCGGGGTTGGTCATTGTCGGTGCATAAACACTAATGACTGTGGCGTATACTCCCCTCTCCAGTAGCAGTCTCATTGCTATTATCCTATCACTAATCGGTGTAGGGTCCTGGTCAAGAATGCCAGCAATGGAGTTCCTCAGCGCAAGACCGACTCCGCTTTCTCTGCGATCGCCTTCATCCTTTCCACTCCAGAAGAATGTATAGACACAGTCTACCATGCTGTCATATCCAGGTGGATGAGTCTCACTCAAAGCTGCAATGTCGATGTTATGTCTGCTTAGTTCTTTAGCTACTAGAGCAGTCTGGCATTCAGGTCTATCAGTGCCAGCACGTTCCAGCAATGTCCGTACATTCCACTGGGCTAGATTCAGCTTTCTTCTGCATCCTAGCTGACTTTTTACTGGTCCCCAGAGCCGGAGTAGACCAGCGCGAACCTTTTTTGGCGGGGCATCGTTCGATCTGGAGTGAGTGTTATCTGTTGTCACCATTGTCATAGGAGCTGCATGCAAGGATTTGAAGTACAACTAGCTTTTGCGTTGCCTAGCATCACCCTTCTCGGCAAAGTGGGGTGTTTAGCGACGGGCAAGGGCTACCCGAGACATGCCGCCACCTCGTTTGCTGCAGCGGCTGACCAGAGAATTGGTATGTTAATTTCTGCTCTTAAGGGAGCCACATCTCCCTACTGGGTGGTCTACCAAAGACCTTAGCGACAGATCTAGGTTTTAGTTCTGCCAGGACTCCCAGTGCGCCCTCCTCATTGGTGAAATTGTACCAATGGGGTTGCCGGTTTAGTCGCCGACTACTGGACCATGCGACAGGTTGTATCGGATTACATGTTACCGATAGCAGGCTTTCAGTGCCTGACCTGACTACATTTCACTATAATACAAAGCTGTAAATACATCTTATTATGGGTGTCATCCCAGCTCATCTCCAACATAGACAGTAGGCCATAGCTCCAAACTTTTAATAAAACGGACATTGAAATATCGTTCCGAGTTGTGTAATAAAATGACACTGACATTGATCCCAATATATTTTGACCTTGGATCACAGCTTGGACACAATGAGACGCCCACAAAGTAATTATATATACACTTACTGGACATCAACATAGTAATTTCAACATGCAACTAACTTTGACCCGGGCATCCATCCTTCCTAAGGAAGGATTTTCTCCACTCTCTCATAGCTCGAACTCTTTACAAATCATATATCCCACCCGACAACAAACCACTGTTCCATGAGGCATATCAATATTGCATTAAACTACAGATGTGCATACTGAACACACATGTTCCAATGTTTTACACAAGACCATCATCAGGGTGGAGTTTAAACTGGAAAGTGATAAAATAATAGCCTGCATACGTGTGCTTGTAATTGCACATAAATGTTTGTTTCTCAATAACAAAAAGTGAATATCGCGCCTTTGTTAGGGATAATGCAACCTGAAAATCGCTTGAATAGATAACATTAATATTGTACGTGTTTTAACTTTAAAACAGCAGGAAATATCTCGTTATTATTCAAATTACTGGCACAACATGCAACAAAGTAGCTAAAACAAAGGTACATACACACATACGACACGACAAATGCGTTTTTCACGTCCAATGGATCTTTTTTTTTTGTTAAAGCACTATTGTTATTTATATAGAAGAATGCATTTCCTGACTAAATGATTTACTGACCGTTGTGTATGTCTTGTGGAGGGTTTCCATTTGTAAATAGATGTTTTCCTCCAATTATAGAGTCTAGGACAGACCTTTCACATCCTGGATGAATTGAGTGTTTAAATCAATGGTATGCAACATTGTGTAATGATATTATCCTCGTTTCATAGTTAGTATCAAATAGAATTTAACGACACAACAAACAATGCGCCGTCCATTGGAAGCCACGACAATCTCATTGAAATCGCATATACCATTTAAAGTTAGGCAAAACAAAAGAGTTGGACCATTCTTTGCACCGACTGCCTGGACGAAGTGTTATATTTAACGTTTGGCTTTTGAATCTTGGTTCTGATCAGATCTTTATAAATAAATTTAGTATATGCTCTTACCATAAGAAGGGACTTCGCGTCAGTATTACTGTAAACTATTTCCAGGTTTTTAAAAAAAAAAAAAAAAAAAATCTTCTTTTTACCTTTTCACTGGTATCTTTGTGAAAAGAGCAAACTATTGCATAAAATATTTAGTATGCATTTTTTTTAGTTGCATTAAACTATAATAGAGAGGGTCAAATAGGATACATCATCAAAAAACGTGTAAAAAAGCTCTTGTTCCACACCTTGTGTATCATTTAAAAGTGTATATAGCTCCTAAATGAAGAATAGCTTCATAAGAGTGTTCCTGAACAGTCGATGGTTCATTTTCCATTGCGATAGGGCACACAAATCACCACGCCAAAATATATTTTTAATTGTTGTAGAGATTTATTTCGATCCGGTTTTTCCAAATTTTAATAACTGTATATCTCCAGATTTGCCAAATAGTGCTACATAAACCAGTTTTTTTTCATAATAAACCATCTCCGTTCAGTAATAGGCGTCTAATCCAGAACAGTTGTATATAACATAAATGGGTGCAAGTGAATCGTATTTAATCTCTCTTCCGTAAAAATAGCCATAAGAGCATCTCACTTTACGTCGGCGGTATGCGGTTCGTTTCCTCTTTGAGACGGAAGCCTTCCTAGAGCAACAAAAGTGAACAATGTTGGCAAAGGTAAGGATTTTATCAAAGTTATTTTTCAGTAAGGGGCACATTTCTTCTGCTCTACAAGCCAAGCAATTTCGTTACTTACTTCAACGTCGACAAGCAATCAAGTTCAACCAAATCCTTAAAATTCAAAGTGAAATCTATACCCAATATTGTAAAATTGGACATTGATCATACAATATAAATTGCAGGACATATTTGTCATTATATTTTTGTATTTAAATCGAAACAGCTTTTGATTTAGAAAAAGCTTTTTAGCCCTTTTACCGAGGCAATGGCGATTAAAATCTAAAGTTTCGTTTCCATAGACAAAGGTGAACCGTCCTATTATAAAAAAGCATCTACACAGTACTGCGCTACCTTGAATTCCATTTCATTATACAAAATGCCTGCAATGTTTATGTTAGTTTTAGTTCTATTGCAAGAATTTTAATTCTTATTATAAAGATGTAATGTGCTAAAGGGTTTCCCTAGCGACAACTTATCTCCAACTTCAAGGATGGGGATAAGTGGCCATTGTTAATGTTACAATGTTTTAATTTCATGCAGAATGCTGTAAACCACTGGTAAATAGATTCCCCAAGTTAGAAGATTCAGCGTATTCTCCAGAAAGACCTATTTAGCCGAGTAGAATCTTTTATCTAACCATATCAGAAAGAGAAAACCAGATTTATTTTGTTTCCAACTGCACCATGTCTACGGAATTATTGTATTTTCATCAATGACTCTCCCTTTAAAAAAAACCTCTTGAATGTCACTAATAACAACAGTGAGGACTTTCTGCACCCTCTAAACAATTTTTGCTGACGCATTCTTGAAATCTACATTAAGGAATGAGAGTGGCCTCCAAGATTCAATGAATTTGCTGTCTTTAGTTTCTTTGGAATGCAAGTAACGATTCCCTGCGAATGAAATTTGGGAAATGTTGAATATCATATCCAGCATTTAAAGACATAAACAGAAAGCAGCCAGATATTTCAGAAAGAATTTTTAAAATTCATCAGGAAATCCATCTGACCCTGGGTTGATTTCAATTGTCATATATTTCAGTGCTGAACCATTCTTCAAAAGTTAACTTACCATAGCACGAGCTTCATCAAAATCTGAATGTTTTTATCATGACTAAGACAGTGATTGCACATTAATGCTTTCTTATCTTGTTTAAAAAAATCTTACTGGTGATCTAAAGTCTTTCAGAACCCATTACACTTTTCCATCTTCCGTAATTAACTGTTTTATTGTTTTGTTGATGTAATTGTTCATTTGAAAGTTAAGGAAATATTTAGATTTTTTTCACCAGACGCGTACCACCTTGATTTCGATCTTAACATTAAAATCTTTTTTCGCATTTCTTATAAATTCTAAACACAGTAGTATATATATATATATATATATATATATATATATATATATATATATATATATATATATATATATATATATATATGTATGTATGTATGTATGTGTGTGGTGGTGTGTGTGTGTGTGTGTGTGTGTGTGTGTGTGTGTGTGTGTGTGTGTGTGTGTGTGTGTGTGTGTGTGTGTGTGTGTGTGCGCTATATGTTGGTGCTTGTATGTCATTGGGTTTGATAACAGTAGGGCGTTATAATTGTATCGTGGTTGACATCATCCGCCAAGAATGATCCGATGTCCTTCCGTTATCATAATAGATGGATGCAGGGACTCAGAGCACCCATATCAGATTACTTTATCCATTTTTTTAACAATGAGCATACGCGACTTAGGCTGTTACTAATTGCTGTTGTGCATCTACTCACTTCCACATTGCTCAGTACAGTACAAGTACAGTGTAAACATTGTGTCACTTCAGGCAAACGTTGTAAGATGGTTTCGTCCTTGATAGCCAAAAATCTAAATCTGTATCGCGTAGATGAGTATAATAAAGGATATGTAAGAAACCTTAGTAAGACACTACCTTCCTAAGATGTAAATGTCCTTATCGCGGAGATGCTCTTCTGCTTTTTTGTGTGTGTGTGTGTGTGTGTGTGTGTGTGTGTGTGTGTGTGTGTGTGTGTGTGTGTACATATTTGTTTAACTTTACGGAATACGAAAAAGAGTATGTTGCTATGAAGGGAACAGATCTTGATCATAGTGTTGGAAAGATGTGTGACTGGTGTTTAATATATCGGTCGAATACTGACATTGTGTGAACATGATATCGTATTTCAGTTGTACTGGATTTGAAGACGCTATACACGTTTGCACGCTCATTCGTAAGTCAAAACGCAAACACAGTCATGTCACATTGCAAATGATATACATGCAGACACAAACACTTGAACAAGTACGCATGTAAGCGCGATATGGAAACAAATAGAAGCATCTAACTTTTCATTCATTCAACAAAACTCATAAGTTTCCATTTTTAGTTGTAATCCTGAACTAGAATCAATAATTACATTTCTAGTACAGTTAGTACATATACAATTTTGCAAGCTGGGACCGACATGTGAGAGGGTATTACCATATAGCGCCCGGTCTGCGATCCAGATTGGAATTTTAAAAGTACTGACAGTTCACACCATAGATAATACCTATAACGAATAAAGCAGACCGAAAATTGTATATATTATTTCAATGCTGGCTAAAAATATAATTTGTTTTGTATCTAAATTCAATTATTGTCTCTTCAGTATTGTGGGCAATTTTCTTTAACAAAAGCACTACAGTCCGACTGTAAAAGGATGTTACATATATTTTCCACCTAGCAAGAGATGTCTTGGAATACCATTGTTTATTTGCCGTGTTAAGGTTATGAAATTTAGTTGTGTTTAGCGCTGTGATAACAAGCTCAACTTGATACAAGTGCACGTGAGGTTGCGCTATTTTAACATCCGGATTACCCTACGAATCTCCGTTAGTAAGCTAACTTACTGAGACTAACAGAGTTAGTAAGAGAGCGAGAGACAAAGCGACAGAGAGAGAGAGATATAAACGAACAACATATTTGTCTTGCCTTTTGTCTCAGGTACGATTTTGTTATACAGATATCTGATTCAAATTTCCATGTAGCTGTGAAATGTGAGTATTTCCATTTTATGACCATGACCATGAACAAGTACATCTCTCTATGTATTCCTTTGTTCAATTTAAACCTAACCAAAATGGAGCAGAATGACCCGGTACAGATAATCGATATTGTATTACAAACTGTATTACTCGTAGCAGTCATTCATCTTGCTGGTGCCGCTTTTTCACATACCGCACTAAAAGGTATGAGTTACGATGGACCGCATAAGTCGGACATGGAAACACAATGTTGTAATAACCCCGTGTAATGCATCACCAATACTGGAAAACAGTGCAATATCTATAACATTCGTAAAGAACGGTTATTATTTAAACTTTTAGTTATGTCAAACAGGATGAAATCGACATTCGCTTGACTCATTTTATTTTCCAGCTATGTGAGATATCTAAATACGAGAAAAATAGAATATTTCTCAGAGGAAGCCACCCATTGCTCCCGTTCGAATAAACTAATTATATGTAAAATGTTTGCTCTCGGTACTAATTTTATGCCATTGGTCTCCATCTCGTACGCAACCACACCGTATTAAGCACGTGCACTGCATCTACTCGTGGATCTATCGTAACTTGTCGGAGATCAGAGGAAATGAACTGATTGACTGATCGGAGTTCACAGGTTACACGTACGAAATATATATATATATATATATATATATATATATATATATATATATATATATATATATATATATATATATATATATATATATGTAATATGTATGTGTGTGTGTGTGTGTGTGTGTGTGTGTGTGTGTGTGTGTGTGTGTGTGTGTGTGTGTTATATATATTTGAAGAAGATAAAATTCAGGCCAAACTGGTCACAACATAATACAACTTAAAGTGCTAAATGTTAAAGCACGACTGGCAAAATCTTCACAGTCGCAAGATAATATAGTTATCCGTTTGACCTCCGGTCACAAATTAGCATTTTCTAAAAACATCCATTACCTAAAGGAAAATAACTTTCTACCATGATCTAATGAGCCTTGTTAACTTACAACATAATAACGTATTAAATTCACATGTTAATACAAATACATAACAGTGGTTTGTGAAGATATTTGTTACTCTTGGTTCATACCTGTATCAATAAGATGTTTAATTTTGATTCATGAGTGTAAACTGGAATGAACATCTATAAACAATATATTATATAGCTCATTTTTGTATATGGGGATGATGCTATTTCATTCGTGTAGATTGCATGTGATATTAAAATTGGTGCTTACTATGAAAAATAATAATTTATGATAAACCTGTCTACAACTTTAAGTTTTTTTCTCGTTAGTTAATTTGATCGGGTGAATTCTTTGATAAATTAAATTATTCCCCATTTGATGGGTCCATCGGTTGGGTTCTTTTACTTGTGGGCTAACGCAAAATTTCACGTAGTGAGTAGGGGAACGAATTCGTGAATATAAGGGTACACCTCAGCAATCAGCTAATTCCTATTTCTGATTCCTGATTTGGATTCTTATTGCATATGTCCATGTGTGAATAACAGTCTAGACATGGGTTTAATGTTGTATTTAGACATAATTTGAGAGGATATGTTTTGTATGTAGTATTCGTTGAAATTACAAAGCGCTCATTGCAATAATATATTATTCTGGGACCATTGTTAATTTATTCAACGGAGTTCTGGACAATGCCCCTGTAATATATCATGAATGTTGGAAAACCAGTACATTCGAGGATCTAGAATTCATTCGTTAAGTTCGATGTTTTAGGGCTGGTGATACATTGATTGAACGTATTTTTGGATTTATTCCATAATGCTCTACTTTTCTATTAAAATTTCTTTTTATAACTTTCATATTGAATTATTAAAGTTTTACGAAATTGTTGTTTTCTTCTTTCTTTTACTTGGTTATGATCATAAATTCGTAACATAATGTGTGTGCTCGTCCAGAACACGAATTTCAGAAATATTTCAGAGAAATAAACATTGTTTTTAAATTTGAATTTTGTTTCTTTTGGATTTGTCTTATTACCTGGTATTCGGATTTCAATGATCAAAACAACACATTTTTCACAGTTTCATCTAGGGTGGAACGTGCTATTTTTATCCCGACTTAGTAAGTTGTGTTTTGAAACATAATGCTTCAGATATGATCACTTAGGTCTCTCCCACCATGCTTAATGGGGATGACATCTCATGCCTTTGCTTCCCACTAATTTCTTTCAGTGAATGTTTTGAAACTTGATATTTTGCATTTTAATGCACTTATGCCTACCTTACTTAAGTTTTAAATTATATGTCTTCTGGGATGAATATTAGGTAATTTGTATCATTTAAATCTCTGTTTCTGTAATAATACATGTGCATATAGATGGTCACCTTGACATTTTACTCATTAATTACATAATATGGCAAGGTTGGTAATATATTTCAATATTAAATTGAAGAGAAATAAATGGTGATATTAGAAATGATGACTCTTATTTGACAGCTTTATTTTAATTTTTTTTTTTTTTTTTTTTTTTTAATGTTGCCTGAAATACACCATTGCCCTTTAGGAGAAAATGAAATTGTAATAAAATGTAATATTCACTGATGTAATATTTGACAAGCAGAACTATGCACATTGCTTACTTATGTATTGAATTACTATTCCTAGTGCTGTCAAGAAAATCAAGGGTGGATATAGGACACACGGTACTAATTGTGTGGAAAAATGGGAACCACGCTGGGTAAACATAAAATAGAGTATATATGGGCTTGGATGGCCTGGATTGGTCAATAATGTAAGTTATGTTTTAGGAAAAATAATCTTTTCAGAGATTATCCTAGTTGTAAGTGAAACAAAAATAGAGACATTGTTTTATTGATGGAATTTTAGTCCTTTAACAGTCTTGAGTTTGGAACACTCGTTACTAAAATTAGCACCTGATGCTTTGTGTCGGAATTAAAAGCACATGTTTCAAACACATGCAGGTCCAGAAAATGCTGCGGCTCATATCCTTTCCTCTACACAGAAGCTGACATCCAGGTTTCATCTATTCTGATAAATGTAGGTTTGATTATGAGAACTCAGAAATTTTAAGTTATTGAATGTTTAATATCGTGGTGTTTACGTAGGTTTACTATGGAACCTAAATTAGTGCCGTGAATCCTATACCCAGTGTGCCTCTGTCGGTGGTGACGTTGACCCGGAAGAAGTTAATGGTTATCTCGTGGTGATGGACCAAGGCTTCGTGACCAACTGGTCTGCAGGGAACAAGATGTTCTACGATCCTATGGCAGACCGGGAGGGGCGGACCGTTTCTGGTGACTACTTGACCATTCAGCAAAGCATTGGAGTTGCACTAAGTTGTGGTGATGAATTGGACGCCGCAAGATACATGTCCCATTGTTACAATCATTTATCACTATCTGAGTGACAACTTATCATGTATAGTTTTATTAGAGTGAAAACACGTCATGTATTACTATTTGAGTGAAACATTTGTCATTGTTTATGTGAAGAATTGTGTCATTATTGGAGGGATATCATTCTTTTTTTATCTGTCATTACTCTGTTTATTTGTTTTGCGTTTACCTTTTGTTCAATATCAGTTAATTTTGTTTTTTAAATTGCAATTCGTTCCAGATAGGAATTTAATTATTTGTAGTTGTTTAATTCCGTGTACACCATTGGGTTAAATATCCAGTGTTTGGATTTGTTTGGTACGATTGTAGAATAGGTTTTTTTTTTTTATGTTTTTTTGTTTTGTTTTTTTTTTTTTTAAACTTTAAATCGTCTATAAATAACAGCGTACTTTCGTTACTATTCTTAGTGTCTTCGTTGTGATCTAACCCCAAGGGGTTACATCTTGTTACAATGGTGTCATAAGTGGGATCAGAGTAAATGAACCATTAATGTATATTTTCATAGGTCTTGTAGGTTTCTCTTATGTGTTTCAGACTGTGACGTTCCTGACTAGGCTTTGTAAGGGTAGGTAACTATCTAATATTACTATATTAAGTTTAGTTTTCAGATATAAACATTTCATATATTTTTGTTGCCTTCTGAGAAGGAAGGTATTTAGGTTTTGAAATTTCATAATTGTATATTTTTGCATGGTATTGCCGTTAGAATTGTTCATCATATCAATCGTATATTAAATGACATCACTGAAAGATCTTGTAGCGTTTTGGTGCACAGTTTGGATACGCTAGAGAGTCCCTTAGAAAAATCGTTCAGGAAGAGCAGGCTCGGGAAAGGGATCAAAGGTTAAAGGAGAGGGAATTCGGTGGGGGAAACGTAGAGGAGAGCGACAGGCAGAGTTGGAAAGAAGAGAGGCCAAAAAGGAGAAATTAGAGAGGAAAGCCAAAGAAAGAAAAATGGCATTTGAAAAGTAGAGGATAGAATTGGAGAAGCAGGCTGATAAATAAAAGATGGAATTTGAGAAGGAGAAGATAGAATTAGTGAAACTGGCAGAAGCAGAAAGCAGAAAGGATAGGATCTGAAGGGAATGGCAACGGGAAAGGGAAGAACTGCTAAAAGAAGTAGAGGATAGAAAATCAGAAAGTGAAAAACATGCAAGGTTTGAGGCTTAGTAGGTAGACAAATGAAATAGGGAGAGGGAGCAAAAAATAAATTCTGAGTTAATGCAGGCTAAAAGGGAAGGGGAACATGCTTCTAACTCGTAGAAACTAAGAGTTCCAAAATTGCCCCCATTTGAAGGTGACAAGGATAATATGGATAGCTATCTGAATAGGTTTGAAAGGTAAGTTACTGTCCAGAAATGGAAAAGAGATGATAGGTCTCTCCATCTAAGAGCATTACTACAGGGTAAAGCGTTAGACGGATATTCTCGTTCGCCAGAGGCAGAATTGCTATATTACCTCGCTTTGAAGAACTCGTTTCTAAAGAGGTACTAGCTAACCGAGCAAAGGTTTCGCAAGAGGCTTAAATATAGCAAACGCGAGAGAGGCGAGACATTCACCAACTACGTCAGTAGGACTGCAATCATTTGCAGCGATGGGTAGAGTGCATTACAATCGATACAGACGCTTGAGGGTCTTATCGATATCTTGGTTCGAGACCAGGTATCGACAGCTTGTGGCAAGGAGATATATCTGTTCTTGAGGGAAAAGTGATTCACGAATATACATGACATAGCCAAACAGGCATATTTATTTGCTGAAGCTCGGGGAGATACTCAGAATCTCGTCTCGCCAGACAATAAGGTCGGCAATCCATCCAAAGAGCCAAAAAGAACCTGAAAACCCTGGTAAGAATAAGGTGACTGTTCTATCTACTAATATCACAAATCGCAAGGACAAGCAATGTTTCACTTGCATGGAATGGGGTCACATCTCGCTCGATTGTCCTAAGACAAATAGGTGAGTCTAGAGATTCGCGGCTGCCGCTGAAGTCAGAAGGTCTGCAGGCGGAAAATGCATTTCCCAGCACAAGAACCTGGATACAGTATACAAGCCCGTGGTGCGTGCCCAGATCGGCACATGTATAGTCCCCGAGGCAAAGGTATCGACGGTCAGCGCTACCGCCAATGGACAAGAAGTCACAATATTCCATGACACCGGGTGAACAAGTGTAACAGTAAAACTGAACCTCGTTTGGGATGACCAATTGCTTGGCTATAAATCACCCTTTATGCTTCTGTAACTAACAATCGGCCACATGCCCGTCGCAAAGATATATATTGAGACGCCTTTTTTGACCGAAACTGTCGAAAGCATTATGCATTGGCCCTATATATGAGCTGGCGATTGGTAATGGCCAAGGCTCTAGACAGCAACCATGTCAGACTGCAGATTCCCAATAATACAAGCTGTATAAACAACATCCGAGGTGCGAAAGGGTGATCAACCTTTGTGTAAGTTAAAAGTGCTGGAAACCGTGACCGATATATCCCACGAGGAAATTTTAGAAGAGCAGGAATAGGATGCGTCTTTGAGAAAATTATATCTGGTACCGTTACGAATTGCAAGACCGGTGTCTCCTCTAGAATTCTGTGTATGAAAGGATTATTATACAAGGAATACACTACGTCAGATGGTAGGACGTTCTTAATTCTAGTTGTTTCACAGAAATTGAGCTCTCATGTTCTCCGAGTGGCGTATGAGTCAAGTACGGCAGGTCATTTAAGCATGAAGAAAACAACAGCTAGATTGTTAACATAATGTTATTGGTCCGGCGTTAATAGCGACGTAGCACGATCTTGTAGATCATGCGATGTTTGTCAGAAGACGGTCTCTAAGGAAATGATAAGCAGAGTACCATTAGGTCAGATGCCCCTAATAGATACTTGGTTTACAAATGCGGCCGTCGACATTGTGGGACCTATATCTCCACTTACAGATCGGAAAACCGATACATCTTAACACTAGCAGACTTCGCCACTAGGTACCCTGAAACCATAGCTTTGCCATCAATCGAAACCGTTTTTGGAGCCGAAGCTCTTGTCTACATTTTGAGCAGGGTCTGAGTACTGAGGAGGTCCTTACGGATTGTGCAACACAATTCATCTCAAATCTTATTGCACAAACTAGTAGGTTGTTGTCCCTTAAGCAGGAATGTACCACTCCTTGTCGCCCTATGTGTATTGGACTAGTGGAAATAATTTACGTGACGTTGAAACAAATTCTAGGTCGGATGTACGCATAAAGACCACGAATTTATGACATATATCTGACTTCGATTATCTTCGCTTATCGCGAGGTTCTTCATGAAAGGTTGGATTTTTCACTGTTTGAACTTTTATACTTTTAGACAATTAGTGGTCACATGCGTATTCTGCCCGAGCTATGGTCAGACGAAGTCGCGAATGAGGAAGGTAAAACCACTTACCAATACGTAATGGAATTGAGAGAAAGATTAGAGAACGCGTGTCGGATGACATACGACGAGCTCGCGAATCCGGTTGTAAGTGCTCTATGTGTTACAACCGGGGAAGGCGAAATAGGAAACTTAAGGCGGGTGATCGAGTGTTGGTGCTTCACCCTACAAACTAAATTAAGCCAATGGTCCAATAGAAACAGCCATAAGAATTAGGTTAAGGGCGAAATGGACTACATCATCAACATGGGAGGTAGGTCGAAGATATGTCATGCCAATGTACTGACACTACGTGGAAGGACCCGATCGATAAGTTGATAAAGGGGTCCTGAACGTAGTATGTACTGCTGTTATAGAAGATCAATAGAGCCACGAGTCAGAATTTGTATTCATTACTGTAATGCCCCTTGCATACCCATCGATGAAGGGAAAAGGGTGTATATACCAAACTTGGGTGTGTCCGGACTTACCTGAGGGTCAGCGTACACAGATCTTGGCAAATTTGTTCAAATATCACAATGTTTTTTACGGACATAACCTGGCCAAATTGGGTTGATACAACACTAGATATAGCTGAATAACTCAGAGTCGATCAGGATTAAAGGGCATCCAATGCCTTTTAATGCACGCGAGACAATCGATGATAAAGTGGGAAAAAAAATTAGATCTAGGAGTGATCGAACCGTTCACACCCTTGTATTCTCACTCCGTAGTATTAGTCTGAAAGAAGGACGGAAGAAACCATTTTATCATTGACTTTCGGCAACATAACCCAATCACTATGTTCGATGCGGAACTGATCCCAGACATGGAGGGCCTGTTTTCAAAGCTGCCAGCTTCCTAAGACATTTCAAAGTTCAATCTTACCAAGGATATTGACAGGTACACATCGCTGATAATGCCCGCGCGTTAATGGCATTCCTGACATCCACAGGTCTTAACCATTTTAAGGTCATGCCTTTTGGGGTTTGGTAAACGTCGGTGCGTCGTGAGTTCGCATTATGCGCAAATTGTTGAAAGGAATGGAAAACGTTGACAGTTTCGTAGACGATACCTTCGCATATACGTGCTACTGGGAGGAACATAACAAAGTCTTAATCAATCTCTTTGACAAACTCAGCATGGCTAATCTCACAGCTAGACCCTTAAATGTAGTATACCATATTATAGTTTGAATACTAAGGCCATCTAGTAAGTGGATTGGGAAAAATGAAACCCCACCCTGACAATATTTAAGCGATCAGAAATACCCATAGACCAGAGACCAAGAAACAAATTAGATGTTTCCTCGGTTTGATTGGGTTCTATAAGAAATGTGTTCAAAATGTTGTGGCTATAGTCAGCCCATTAACAGACTTAACAAGAAAATGACTACATAATAAGGTATCCTGGGCATCGTATCAGGAAAGAGCGTTTAGCGCATTAATATTGCAGTTGGTAAGTGCACCAATTCTAAAGTTGCCAGAACTGAACAAAACTTTTGTACTAATGACTCATGCGTCCGTTACGGGATTAGGGCGGTTGTGGTACAGGAGCAAGAGGGGATACAGTTACCTATTGCCTATGCAAGTAGGAAATTGTGGCCTCGTGAGCAAAACTACTGCGTGATTGAAACGGAGTGCTTAGCCCTGGCGTGGGGAATAGGTACATTCCACACATTACCTTTAGGGAGAGAATGCGTCCTTCAAACGGACCATCAGCCGCTCATGTATATAAGGAAAGCAAAGGTTGCCGGCGCAAGATTGATGCGCTGGGCGTTGGCTTTGCAGCCGTAACCTTTCCGAATCGAGGCGATTCAAGGGTCTGAAATCGTGGAGGCCGATTTTGTAAGTAGGGTGTGATAGCAGATCACTTTTACTATACAATTCCAGTATTCGAACTTGGATGCCTCAGGAAGTGTTTTTATTTACATTCAGTGGTTATCTAAACAGTGTTGCCACTTTTTTAAAGAGAGGGTTTACGAAATTGTGTATACTTGTAGTTTATGAATATTTGGAATAAATACAATGTACTCGGGTTTCGTTTCTGTTTACAGCGTACCTAATGGTGTTTTATCTATATCATATATTGATTTGATGTAGTGAGTTCGGTTCACTCCATTCTGTACGAGCGAAGTGCTTATGATAGGAAATCCGGTTTGCCTTGAGTATGCAGGCCGTGCATTACAACATAGCCTTTGTACATATAGGCTAATGGTAGAGTCAAACATAACATTACGGAACGTCTAGTCAGTGCGCGGCCCACTTTACGACGCGATAACCCCAGTTGTAGAGCTGGGAAAGAGGATGACGGGCTGAAACTAGTGAATGAGTGATAGCGCTATGCTGTATGTTCGTGCTTGCACGTATTAAAGGTGTCGTTTTAGCCATGGTGCAAAGATGGGCAAGTATATACTCAGTGTGCTGCAGTCAGTGGTGACGTTTGCCCGGAAAAAAAGTTAACGGTTATCTCATGGTGATAGACCAAGCCTTCGGGACCAACTGGTCTGCAATGAACAAGAGGTTATACGGATCCTTAGGCAGACCGATAGGGGGGCACCTTTCGTGGTGGCTCCTTGATCATCCGGCAGATTATTGGGGTTGAGGTACCTTGCGGTGATGTATTGGACGCCGCAACATACATGTCTCAATTTGTACAAACATTTGTCACTGTTTGAGTGGAAACATTTAATTTATCATTATTTGAATGAAAACTTGTAATTTATCTCTATCTGAGTGAAAACTGGTCATTTTGTCATCATTTGAGTGAACTGCAGAATATGCTAACAAATTTCATTTTGACTCGGAATTGCATCACATATTAACACTGTAAATATGCAGTGGATGGATAAAATTATATCAGTTTGGAGATTGGTTTATGTTCATGTTATTCTGTGACGGGTGTTGCGTTTATTTACTATAGTAAGTTAACATTTAAACTACACTTGTATATAGGGTGGATTCCATACTACATATATACCGCCCCCCTCCACCCCCACCCACAAGCACGCTAATACTGAGCAATACCCGCAGTTTTATTGTTGTTGTAAGTGTTCCTGTCTTGTGGTTTTAGTCATTTTTAATTTTACAATATGATATACACCACATAACTAACCCCTGTAGGGGTAAATTGGCCATGGCAAAACAGACTAAACCATTTCTTTTTACCAATCCCCAGTCACAAGTGAAATCGAAAATTGGCGGCCAAAATGTTCATAAAAAACAAAAAACAAAAAAATTCCAGAAGGCAGGGTTAAACAAGTTTTCCCACGATCGCATCCAATCAGTAAAGTGAATAATGCATTCTAATTTCATTGGCTTATTTTGACCAATCAGAATCACATAAAGTGATATATGTTAACTTGTGGTAATATCAAAAATATGAAACTGCACACTCCATAGAAAAACTAATATGTGATAATTAATATTATATCAATTCTTTAGGAAACCTAATATTTTCTGCACATAAACTATATGATGTGGTACCTTAACTTAAAATAATACATTACGTACGAATTGTTGCTCTTGGGATTAGGATTGGAGTTTTTAACGTAGCTTTATTATTTTTAGTCAAATCGCTACGACATTTACTGTGCGTCATATACAAGAAATGTCTAACACAGAGGCGTCACGCCGCAGACATGTAGCATCATGTACCACTCATACACATTGTCCTGACACTAGGTCAACCAGTTCTAGCACTAACCTCTTAATGCTGAGCGCCAAGCAAGACATCTGCTAGTACCATTTTTTGTAAGTCTTCGGTATAACTCAGTACAGGTTCGAACCCGCTACATCCAGCATTATATCCACTTAGGCCAGGGGAGCGGTGAAGTTTTGGGTTTAAGGTCATTTCCCGGCTCATGATAGGCTGTTTACAGCAACCAGTATATCTGGTGGAGGATGAACCAGGGAAAATTTCCGTAAGAACAATTGACCCACCCGAAGCTACTGACAAGCTTTCCCACATACGCATATTAGCAGAGCCCGAGACGCGAGCCCACGTAGACAGAGGTGGGATGGTAGTGACCGGTAAAGGCGAGAGCTTTAGACCACTCGGTCTGCCTGGGCCCTTGTTTTGAACAGTTATGTGGTCCTATACACATATGTTGCAGTACTTAAAACTATCCAAATTATTTCACCTAAGATTGTTTTACACAACAAAGTCCCTTCTTTCATGCCAATGCTATGATCGTATAAAAATGTTACCAGCCAAACATATACAATTGATTAATATTATACAATATTTTTGAACTTTCACTACTTTTATTTGTGTAATCTATCCATTTGGTTTATGGAAGGATCCCTTGGAGACCGCTTTTGTAAGGACGTTTGAATTATTACAATAAGTGATCCTAATTCTAAGGTGTAACATGAATTTCAAGCATTTCCTCCTACAAAGGAAAATACATTATTGAACAACGGTTTCCTTGTGCGTGGAATATCACACGATTTGTGCTCTAAAGCATGAACCAGGAATAATACAAATATAGATATACGCAACAATAAATAGTTTTGTTCACAACGTACCAGTGTTTTCTCTTCTTTCAACTTACTCCTTGAGATGTGTGTGTTGGGATTTGTAACACAGGTTTACCAATTTTAGTCAAACCGCTACTATGTCTGCAGTGGCAGTTAATAGTAATTTCTAAGACTGGGGCATCATGCCGCAGATATGACGCATCATGTCCCACCAAGTACTTGCACTAATTCTGAATGCTGAGCACCAGGCGAGGCAGATGCTAGTACCATTTTATAAGTCTTTGTTATGATTCGGCCGAGGTTCGAATCCGCAACCTCCCGCATCCAAGCGGACGCTCTACCCTCTTAGGCCACGGGAGAAGTCATTACTTGATTGACATGCTTGGTCCGAACGCACATGCCAGAAGGAAGATATACAAAAAGTCTATTTTCCAAAGTCAATTATATTGTGCATTTTCTAATGAGGCAAATACACCTTGTCATAAAAAAGTATATAAATTCTAGATTCAGTGTCTGTATTGGAGGTAATGTTGCAAGGTGTGAACAATCCAAATACTCCATTTCGCACCTGTTCCAAAAGAGCTATACTTGTATGTTATATACTGAGATTACAACTATTATCCACATATAAAATGTACATGTGTATACCTGTGTCAATACAATGCCTACTCTTGGCTAATTTCTAGATTTTGTCATGGCAGATGAGACGTTAATGTTAATCATACACGGTAACTTCAATAGCTGTTTCCGCTTGCGTGCAATGTACAAATCTCACTGGGAGAGCTATGAATATCTTCAAATGAGAAAGATCGTTGGTCCCTTTTTTCGTGTCAGTCTTTGTATAAACAATGACTATATATTTTCTTAAAGTCTTTTGTTGCTGTTATTTGTCTATTGTTATGTATCGGCTCGTTCAAAGTAACACAAAGAAAGAGTGACTACAACAAGCTTTGTAAATTTTAGCAAAACTCATTTATTTCCATAGAAAACACAGAGAAAAGTTAAACATATGAAACAAGACTTTCGATTTACGAAGAAGATCCAAAATTTTGTTCTAAAGTTGTGAAAACACATAAGTCCTGTGAATAAACAGTTCTAAATTGATACAGTCTGAATATCAATTCCGTTCCAAGATGGCGGATGACGACGTCAGACGAAGGTTAACACAAAATGTCCAGAATTTTCACTGTGAAGCACAATTCGTATTGTTCTGTTCCAATTTAGAAATAATTTCATCAAATGTCTTTGTCCAAAGCCAGTAGTGTTGTTCTCCAGGGAAAATAATTATTATTTAGAAAGTAGATGAAGTCCAGCTACCAACACTAACAATACTCATGTTGTTCCTCATACGTACGAAAGAACAACTCTTTCCAGCACAGATATACCTTTTAAGGTATTAAAACATTAGAAGATGTTATGCTGTGACTTTCAACTTATGACCACGACTACGACTGACTACGATTCAATATTTCGTACAGGTAACTGAGCATTTAAAACAAGCTAATACGTCATTTCATGTACACATGCACGAAGCACACGTGTGATTTCGAAATCACATCTAGGTATTACAAAAGCGTAAAAAAGTAATGACGTGGTCACAGCCTATCATTTACATAGCTTTTTCTGACTGTTTACTTGCAACGACAAACTATCCTACAAAAATCGTGCTTACACGAGTCACATTTACGTTTTAAATAAATACGATGTTTCTAACATAATCATCATCATAATAATAATTACATTTAAAAATAAAATAAAAATGAAATAAAGAATTAGAAAGAATCCAAATTTTAACACACATGTAATTGATCTACAGGGTCGTAACACCATAAATGACACCATTATCATTGGTGGAGGAAGAACCCGAGAAAAACCCGTTAAGAACCAGCAGCTAATGGGAAGCTACTGGCAGCTTTCTCACATACTCACACTGGCCGAGCCTAAGATTTGAACCAAAACGGAGAGGTATGAAATTGCATTGACTGGTAATGGTGAGCGCTTTAGACCACTCGGTCACCCGGGTCTGTTAAATGACTTTATATTTTGTGATTTTCCTAAAGACACACACACACACACACACACACACACACACACACACACACACACACACACACACACACACACACACACACACACACACATCAAGCTTTGTGGTTTTTACTTTTCTTTGTTTTTATTCTTCTTTTGCTTTTCATTCTTCTTATTTTTTTCGGAAATGAAATATGATTGTCCTGACATCAGGGTAGTGCATGAACTGGCTTTATTCAAACACATTATCCCAACCCCACTACCACTCTGAAACCGCTACTGGTTTCTGAGGTTTTAACAGTCAAAAATCACACACTGAAAACGGTCATGAATTGTATACATTTCAATATTGTTATTTCAGATATGGCACTCATAACTTTCGTTGAGTATGAGTAAATAGATATGTGTCACTTTTCTGTAGATATTTGTGATGCATCATTATTACAAATAATTTGCAAATTATTTGAATATATATGTTTGTTTCATTCCCCATCAAAGAGAAGATTTACGAGCAGTATATCGACGTCTTCAATCAGGATAATATTAATGATATTTTGATGTAACACCTAGCAAACAACTTACAAGCAGCGCAATGTCGCAAGTGTGGTTCTTTGAGTATACAGATAAAATAATGGAATATTCGACACAAATTTGAAATAAACAAGTCAATAAAACCTATCTTGGATTGGAGGATATAGTTTAAAAAAGTATTACAAGGTCTCATAATACTGTATAAGTCTTTCCCATGAAAATGCAGTGGTACAAATTAATCAGACGTGACAAGCGTTAGTAGAAACATAAATGAAAGCAAAAATCAACAGTGAGGCATTAGGTGATCTGCAAGTTCAACGGTAAAGTTTCAAAAAAAAAAAAAAGAAGAGAGAGCTGTCTGACGCAAGCAAACGATGATGTTACAGAACTTTAGAAGAAATTTTTTTGAATATGTAATGTAACTTAGTCACTTTCGATTGGTCATTATACAGTCTGAAGAGGAGTAATGTTAATAATAACCTTTATATTTATAATTAAATTATGCAACATTCACACGCCTCGTATCCAATTTCACTTTATGCTTATCGGTAAATTCATCTGTGATGTTTGTGAGTATTTATATAAACCAGGACAGGCATGTCATTAAGACTATGTATTAGAGTTTTCCTTTGAAACGTGTATTGGATGCATATAAAAATATAATAATATGCGCTTTCTGCTCATACCTAACCGTTTTATTTGAAGAAGAGTCTATCGGGCGATTGTCGCGCTCATCTTTCATGGGGTCTCTGCATTGGTGTTTGATCCTAATATGAATAATATAGGATTTGTATCACCAGAACAAATAAGAACAAATAGCATGGCATTTTGTAAACTCTATACTTTAATACCCATAATAATCGATGAAACAATGTATTTAAGTTCTAAACATGTGTCGTCAATGATGATAGATATAACTATCAGTGAAAGTTCCTTATTATCCATTCGCTGATTTCATTTTGATTACTAATCGGTTAGGTTACATGTTCTACATGTTGTGAAACATATCATTTCAGTTTGTTTAGCTAGGTAAGCATCCTTCTTTTCGAATCTATTGATAGATTTATGCACGCGATTTTGGTTTTAGATTCGTTCATATTTTAATTACAATATAAAGATACATTTCATTCGGGAATTTGCTTTCAGTGTCTACGCTAACATGTAACCCTAACGTTGCCTCTTGTAACACACAGACAAATATAGGAACTGGCGAATTAATTTTGAAACAGTAATGAGTATCCCGGTATTGATCGAGCTTTTTGAACTCTGTTATAGGCTTGTATGAAGAAACTACTAAAAGCCAAAAGGTTTTCTTTTTTTTTCACAGAGAGTTTCTTATGAAGTAGGTGTGAATTACAATCGTAGAAAACGCCGTGATATTAAATGAAAGAACACCCCGTTAAATTAGAATAAAGCCAATTGCACCTAACAACAAAGTTGTATTTTAGCAAAGACCTGGCGATAACGCTCCTAGTTTATTTTCTTTGTATTTGTACATTGAGTTTATCATACTTCTGGTTTGCTAATCCTATGATGTTGCTGATACGCTAGACAACTTGATGTTAGATGATTTGCAATACGAGTGGTTCAAAAATCACAAAATAGAGAGTCGAAAAGGGGTAAGACACGCTGTGTGCACTAGATGGAGTTATCTCTCTTATTCCATAACAACTGTTGTTTTTGGCTCACATTAAGCTGTCTTGAAATTAAATTTGATTCTTGCTTCATCATGATTCAGTCAATTTGTAGTACAGCAGTCATTCTGGCATCGTCGATTTTGCATTAATAGCATCTTAAATAATTATTTCTGTATTATTTGTTGCTCTAGTGAAATGTAATCAGCAACATGCATACTGATTTACTATTTTTCGCTTCTGTCTGAGTATATAATAGACATTTGTCGTTTTTTATTAAACCATTAATTTAACGTACTAAGATTAATTAATTAATTGATTTAATATAATGCATATATATATATGCACTTCTGTTTATGGTCACTTGTGTAAGTCCACTTTTGAACAGTAATGATCACAGCTTTATCTTATGTGTGCAATAAACTATTTGCAAAATTATAAATTACATTGGTACGGTACATCCACAAACAGCACAATGGAAGGCTTTCAGACCTAAATGTTAGGGTCACCAGAATAACCCAATTAGAACATATTTTCTCGAGATTTTGAAAGCAAACATATATCCTCTATGTATTTTAAAGACAGATTTTGTTATGACATACTTTAGGTCCATGTGGTGCCGTTAATGTTTTTGTTTTTTTTTGTTTTTTTTTTTTTTTTTTTTTTAAAATGCATCTATTTCTATGATTTATGCTATAAAAGGGGATCATCCAGGCAATAATCTCCCTTCTGATAGTAGTCTTAATGATCCAAACACTAAATCAACAGATCAACTGATTCCTAAATAAAATAATGATATAGCAGTTTCTATGCATATATGGCAAGGGATGTAATTTATGTAAATGCAACGTTACCTTTAAAACATGATAAATATTGTTATTTTATTAAACTATATATTTTGATACAGAAAAGTAGATTTAATCAATTGAAATTAAATATTTAATAACATGAATCAGGATATTCGCAAAACTGCAAATGCCAATAGTTTTGAGTGGAAGTTTATTATTATTCCAAATCTTTGGCTGTCCAGGCTATTTCTTTTGAAGTCGAAGTATTTGGGAGTAAAGAATGCTTGGTGTTCATTTCAGAGAAATTTCTGTCCAGTGTATCACGTCAAAGTGGCATGTAATGTTTGCTATGAGTTTGTACAATAAACATAATTAATACGTTTTACCTTCCTAATTTCGTCTCAATTTGGATCAATTCAATCTCTCTCTCGATCGATCGCATTAGTCATATAGTGATAATGTTGGCTAGATTTTAGCCTGGTGTGTCTACGTTTATTTGTGACATGATAGGGCAGATTATGTGGAATCATCCAGCATATTTCTGGCTTGGCGATGTTTCTACCATCCCAGGCGTGTTTTACATGGACGATGATAGAAGAAACATTGTAAATCGGTTGATTTTGGCAGGTACTGATATTGACCTTATTTCGAGGTTCCTGGACCTATTCATCTGCTACTGGCATTTGCCGATTTGTGTGCGAAGGCACTCACACGAGTTCAGTCCTATGCTGTTCTGCCAAGCTCCAATGGTTTTTAAGGCGTTATTTAGATCGTCTTTTAGGGTGTAGTTC
>JAECUM010028448.1:0-69229 GCA_016617855.1 Megalonaias nervosa | reverse complement strand
AGAATCATTGGGTGTTATTTTCTTTTTGAACTAGATTTGGACATACTTTCCGATGGCTAATGAAGCTACTAAAATGTAAACTTATTTCAACCGCATCGTAAGATTCAGAGATTAATCTTATGACTATCTCTCTGATTTCAAATATAATTTCTCAAGGACTTGTGAAGTAGCTAGAACTAATATTGAATCTATACATCAAAACTGAAGTTAAGGTATGATAGAAATTCAAAAGAAAGAAGTTTTCAGCCTGGTGATAAAGTTTTTGTCTGCCTTGCTCATATCTCCAAATCCTCTACAGGCTATGTATTATGATCCTATGGTTAAAATGAATGTGAGTCACTTAAAACATATCTTAAATACTCCTAGGAGGGGAGAACAGAAACAACTCTGAGATATAAATATGTTAAATGTGTATGTTGATAAAGAGAGCCCTCCTAATCAGTCAGTATGTTTAGTTGTAGATGCCCCACACAATTGGAATGTAGTGCGTTTGCCTTAACCAGGCTTCGGAATTTGGAAATAGTAAAAAATCTGGACCGGAAACTTTCCATATGCTCAGTGACTATCGAAAAGAGAACAGTTTCACCACAACAGAATCATTTCCAATGCAAAAAATCGATTGATACAATCGGAAATGGTAAACATGTCACCATGATAAATTCTTTGAAAGGATTTAGACTATTTCACACAAGGAAAGTGCAAAATAAATGTCCTCATTTGCACCTCAAGATGGGCTTTATCAATATAAAGTGACACCATTCGTTACAAAAAATTCTCCCTCAGCTTTCCTGCATTTAATGATAACATCTGGTATGCATGGCTCTGATGCGTACATCGATGATGCCATTATATACAATGACACGTGGATAATATTCGGAAATTATTTAATCGACTCAGTTATGTAAATTTGACAATTGGTTTAAGTAAACGTTAGTTTTTACTTGCTTGTGTTATATATTGTGCGAGGTAGTCAAAGTGAACCTGCATAATTTTAAGGTTCAATCTATCTAGGAATTTCCAGTGCCTGTCAGTTAAAATCAGCTGATGTATGTTTGGGTATGGCTGGATATTATTGACAGCTTTGCTCAAATGTTGCCATAATTGCTGAAACCCTGAACAATAATTTGAGCGAGAGAGCCAAGTCTAGTTTCATTTGACAAAGAGTAAGAGAGCAAAGTCTTATTGATCTGACAACTGTCGGGAAGCATTTGAAAAATTAAAGGCCATGCTTGAGAGTGCACCAGTTCTTTTAGCTCCCGATTTTAAACAGTAAGTAAAACGTCTGTTAACGCAAGTGTTTGTGGAGTTTTGATTCAAGAAGAAAACAATGGCGTGGATAATCTACTATGCTATATTTCTGTTAAAAAGAGAACTAATCAAGCACCGGAGGAGTTATTCTACTATCGAAGGGGAGTGCTTGGTTTTAATATTGGCTTTGCAACACTCTGAAGTGCATGTTAATTCAGCTTCTTCTCGAAATATTGCATTTAGTGTACATAACCCTTTGCTTTCATCAATAACGTGACCCCAGTTGTTGAGATTGATTTTTCTGTTGCAGGAATACATCATTGATATTAGGAACATCAACGGAAAAGTTAAACTGATTATAGATGCACTTTCACGTGAATAGAAGTACCATATTGCTTTATCTGTATGTAATTTATGGCATTCATAAAACATTTTCCTATGTACATATATTATTACATTCTGATATGCATATTTCACTTAAAGTGAAAGAAAGCCTCAATGTGTAAATCTTTCTTATCATTAAAAGGGCAGGTGTTATGTATGTCTATATTGGGTCTTTATGTTTGGTCCATGACGGCAGATTGCATTGAGCTAGAGATAGATTTTTACCAGTTTTAAAATCATCGTTAATAATGCCGCAGGTTTGCAAGTTTAGGGTCGTTGTCAATTGGATGATTAAGCCAGGTGGGTTATGCTCTGACGTGCGTATGTATTGTGAAATAATGTCACGTGGCGGGTATTATGATATAGATAGAGTAGGAACATATTGCTATGTAGAGCCATCGGGTGTTTATAAGGACGAATAAGTGGACAGTCAATTAATTCCTATTTCCTATATTCTTGTTTAAAATCAGCCCTGCATATGTAATTAATGTTCTGTTTGGACATCATTTGAGAGGACGCATTTTGTTTAGATTATTCATTTGAATTACAAAATGCTCATTGACTAAAATAGACTAAAATATTGTTCTGGGATTATCGTTAATTCATTCAAAGGAGTTTTGGAAAATGCCATTGTGATACATCAAGACTGTTGGCACTTCAGCATATTCAAGGATATTGGTACATCAGCACATTCGATGACCTGGAATTTTTTCTGAGCACACTACACTTTGTGACTTGTGATAAAAAGATTATTTGAGATTTAATTCACTGTACTGTAAGTTCCTCTTATATTCCATTTTATAACTTAGAGAGTTAAATTGATAGTTAAGTTTTGCACAACTTATTGGATTTACTTCCTTTTATTGCTTATTTCAACACCATAGAGCTGTTTTTAATTGCAGTGACACAGAATGGATAAATCGAAGGCCTGCCTGTAGAAATACATAATTAAAAGAAAACCTACATTTGTCTAGTAGATATAATGAAATATTTTACTTGTGACCATTTTGTATTGTCACTCTTGACTTCACCACTAGTGAGAATACGATGATTCCACTGCACTAGTGACATATTTATTCCGTTTTGTAGCAATGTTTTCATATTCTTATGCAGCTATGATTATATTACAAACAACCTTTGTACAGTAGTGTGGACAATGGAAACAGACTGCCTATGAGACATTATGCTTAGTACCCAAGCACTTAAAATACAAATGAAATAAGGGCGGAGGCTTTCATTTAATAAAGACTTTCCGTTTCAAAGGTTACTCACACATCTCACCTATGTCTGCGTGTGTTCTAGTCTCGGATAGACCAACTTCGGTATGCATGAAACTTATCTAGCTACAGTGGATCCTGTGGGTCAGGATTTCTTCGCGGCGACTTCCGGGGTTCTTCAGAAATCAAATATACTGGCCGCAAGATATAGCCTATCATGTATTGAAAATGTCGTTAAACCTCATAAAAGCAAACATGCTGCTGCTACTACTACTACTACTTATTATTATTATTAGCAGCAGCAGTAGTAGTAGTATTAACATTGGTTAAAGCCGTCATTGTTTATTACATTCGCAATATATTCAAAAGAATATTTACCTTCATGCATACCGAAGATAAGGCTAGAAGGACGAATGATATTGAGCAATTCAATTCATGTTAATTGGGTCATGAAATGGATGTAAAACTCGGCCAAAACGATTTGTCTCAGTGCTTAATATGGATTGTAATGCAGTGGACCGAATAACCTGTATACATTAAGCTTCAAACGAAATGCTCAAGACATCCTCTGTATCACGTTTAGAGTTTTTAAAGAGAATAATCGTTCTTATGCTGCTTGAGATGTGTATTTTTAGTTAGAAGAACGGAACTAAAGCGATTGGGACTTCATCTGCAAACAAGTTAAGCACATTTGCTGTTATCAGTGAAAAAAGAAACACGTCTTTAAATGGGTAAGTAAAATTTCCTACGATGGCATATATTTTAATAGAAGATTGAACTGTGTCTTCTAGCGTACACATTGAAGCATTATGGATCGTTAAACATATCTTACATACGTAAAACATGCGAATGGAATGGACAGGAATCGTTATCTGCAAGACGAAAACATATAGTCCAATGAATAAACTACAAAAATGAAGTGAAAGCAAATTTACTGATCTATTATACTATTGCTTGATAATAGCAAACGTTAGCTAGTGTTTGACGTGTTATCAGCATGCACGTCAAACACAGCACACGAACAGTAGTATATTTTCAACCATAAACATTAGAGGTACTATAGTCATTACCTGACTTTCGTTTGGCAATGATAAAACACAGCTTGTCAGGTACTATAGTCATTACCTGACTTTCATTTGGCAATGATAAACACAGTTTGTCAGGTACCATAGTCATTATCTGACTTCCATTTGGCAATGATAAACACAGTTTGTCTGGTACTATAGTCATTATCTGACTTCCATTTGACAATTATAAACACAGTTTGTCAGGTACTATAATCATTATCTGACTTTCATTTGGCAATAATAAAACACAGTTTGTCAGGTACTATAGTCATTATCTGACTTCCATTTGGCAATGATAAACACAGTTTGTCAGGTACTATAGTCATTATCTGACAATGATAAACACAGTTTGTCAGGTACTATAGTCATTATCTGACTTCCATTTGGCAATGATAAACACAGTTTGTCAGATACTATAGTCATTATCTGACAATGATAAACACAGTTTGTCAGGTACTATAGTCATTATCTGACAATGATAAACACAGTTTGTCAGGTACTATAGTCATTATCTGACTTTCATTTGGCAATGATAAACACAGTTTGTCAGGTACTGTAGTCATTATCTGACAATGATAAACACAGTTTGTCAGGTACTATAGTCATTATCTGACAATGATAAACACAGTTTGTCAGGTACTATAGTCATTATTTGACTTTCATTTGGCAATGATAAACACAGTTTGTCAGGTACTGTAGTCATTATCTGACAATGATAAACACAGTTTGTCAGGTACTATAGTCATTATCTGACTTTCATTTGGCAATGATAAACACAGTTTGTCAGGTACTATAGTCATTATCTGATATGAGAGACCAGTTCTACATCTAAAACTTCAATGACCATGGTAAATACAATAGATATGTTAATTGAAATGATTTACGTAGTACGTACAGTGAACATCTTATATAAGTGGACAAGAAAATGTTCCCTAGCGTCCTTACCACAATGAAACGAATCCTATCTGTAAAAAGTTACCTTGTGTACGGCATTACTTTGTGTACGGCATTTCGCTCAAGCTTTCTTCGATGTATACATATTAGTTCACCTTAAAACTTTCTTCCTCTGGCGTCAACTTTTCATTTTTTTTGCTTACTAATTAATTAATTAATTAATCCTTTTCGTTTCCATTCATTGCTTTCTGAGACAAAGGATATAAAAAATATACCTAACTAATACATGCGGCAACCAGTGAAAGATCACATAATTTCAAGTCCACAACTGAAATAAAGAGGGATGAGTCAAGGTGAAAAGAATGAAAGTGTCCATTGTAGTCATAGTTGTTCATTTTCCAGTTGTTATGATCATTATATTCTTTTTTGTTTTTGTTCCGTAGTTTTCTATGCTGAGTAAATGTAATATTCCTTTAACGAAGTAGGCAAGATATGTGTTGTGCATATATGTACCCGTAGATAAACCCCGAGGTCGTGAGAATATAACATTTGGAATAATATAAATGTACTACAGATGAACTCTTTGGTTTTATTGGCATCGTACAGTAGAAGATTGCAAATCAGGGACACAGAGCCATGTTTAAAGATTCACATTGTTTTTGGTTGAGTTTGGTCTATTTCTTGTCGTCAACGGTTCCAACTGAATCAGGTACGTATCAAATAATCCAAATCTGAAATTAAATTTATTTAAGATGTGATGAAATTCTAAACAGTTCACTTTTACTTTCTTCATCATGGGCTCGTAGCACAAATACAATGCTACCGCACATAAATATATCATAGTAATATCGACATTAGTCCTTGAAATTACGCCTTTGTCAACACAAGAGTAACATTACTATCAGTGGCAAGGGATTTCTATCAGTGGCAAGGCATTACTATCAGTAGCAAGGGATTACTATCAGTTGCAATGGATTACTATCAGTGGCAAGGCATTACTATCAGTGGCAAGGCATTACTGTCAGTGGCAAGGCATTACTGTCAGTGGCAAGGCAATACTGTCAGTGCCAAGGGATTACTATCAGTGGCAAGGCATTGCTATCAGTGGCAAGGGATTACTATCAGTGACAAGGCATTACTGTCAGTGGCAAGGAATGTGGCAAGACATTACTATCAGTGGCAAGGCATTACTGTCAGTGGCAAGGGATTACTATCAGTGGCAAGGGATTACTATCAGTGGCAAGACATTACTATCAGTGGCAAGGCATTACTGTCAGTGGCGTAGCATTACTGTCAGTGGCAAGGCATTACTGTCAGTGGCAAGGCTTGTCAAGCCAACACCACATTTAGTTAAGGCCATGACTGGTCGGTTGGGGGTCAGGCAATGAACTAAGGGTTCCATCAGATTGGGCCCTCAATTCGAGATTGTTCATCCCTTACAACTCACATACCGGAGTGTGACGGACGATCCAACTAAATTCACAGAGACTTCGGTTTTAAAAGTCTTTGTGTTCTCCTGTCCAATAACGTCAATAAGCACACATTCTGTGATTCCTCTCTCTGTACTAGATTTTTCATTTTGTAACAAGTGCATCATATTGAAATAAGACGTCGCAAATTATGAAATGCAAAATAGTTTTAATAAATTAAAATAAATCTTTGCCTGCATATATACACATTAAAATAAATTCGTTGCCCCGACGGATGGACCCGTATCAGGATTCATGTTATTATGTTAATGGATCCGACACGTATACGTAGCCAGAGGCTACGGTACAGTTTACATTCTATTTTCCCCTTTTTCTAAATTTACAATTTATTTCATGTTCTCGAAGTTTCCATTCACGAAAATTGCCTTTAATGCAATCTGTCTTATTGTGTAAATAGAATATCTTGGCAATTTTCTTTTTCAATAAATATTTCTAGGTTAATTGACTTTTGGGTTTCGAGCAAAAGTTACAGCTAAATTCTGATCAGATTTCAACTGAAATTCAGATTCAAGAGCTTTACATTCTGAAGGAAAAAATAAATATGAAAGCACAAATAACATTAACAAAACAAATAAAAACCATATATACGTAGGGGAACATAGCCTTAAAAATATACATTTATGCGTTATGTTTGTTACAGTTGGTTTTACGCGTATAATTTTGTGCCGTTCGCATTTCTGAAAACAAATATAAAAAAAATAAAATAAAACACGAATACCCCCCAACCAAAAACAACAAAACAAACAAAACAAAAGAAGAAAGAAAAAACATATCTGAACCAGAACTCTTATGTAAACAAACAGTGTTGTGTCCTTGTTGGTTGATGCATACATACAGTACGAATATTTGCGGGATCAAAAAATAGTGGTGATGAAGCAGAATCGAATAAAACATTCATCACAGTTTTGTTAGAGATTTATTAGAGCAAATCAGCGTCCGATTAGTTTTCATAATTGAATAATTGTCAAGTAACTTCAGTTTGTCATAAACTATTATCATGTTGCTTGATATACAAAATTCCAAGGAATCAATATCTGCTCAAATTTCATCGGAACTACCGAATATGTTCCGAGGGCACCATTCAGGCTGAATGGCCTGAGACAAAAATGGATTTCTGTAAGAGAAATGTATTAGTTTAATTAATTATAAACTGCGCAAATCTAATTACGGTCTAAACTCTTTCGTTATTAATTTTGAATTTAAGCAAATACAAGTTTAGATCCTACGTGAAATGCAGTTTGATTAAGTAAACAAGTCATCACACCTATTGGATTTTATTCTACGTATATGCAAAGGATAACATGTCTTGATTAACTGAATCGTTCTGTTGTATATTTCATTCATCCATCCCTATACGAGACCTTGTACTCTGACTGTTACCTGACTTATTTATCAAAGCCAGTCATGGATAGTATTCCGAGAACGTACAAATACTTTATTACATGTATAATCTTTCTTCATTTAGCCGAAGATCTGCACGTTGCTAGTTTTATACATATTTTATTTCTCAGTATATTCTTACAGGTGCACGAGTAGCTGCAGTCTTAGAAAGGACCTTTTGTTCTTTACATTGTTGCAAATTTGTGAGTCCCACAAAGCCCATTACCCGTATATAGAATCCGCTGGAGAGGCAAACTGCATTAGGGATCTATTACAGAAATAGTTTAGCAACTGTGAGTATATTTATGTTGCACCTGGCATTTATTCTAAGTTCCATTCATTTATTGAATCAAACTATCATTTGACTCTCTCCGTCATTAGCCTTCTCACTATACTAATAATACTGATTGTAATACTGATAATACTGATAGCAATACTAATAATACTGATAGCAATACTATTAATAATAAGAACGTGGCAGTGGGTCTTAACTCTTAACGTCGTCCTTTGAGGTCGAAATCCAAGAGTGGAGAGAACGAAGTTGTATAGCATAAACTGTCTGGCTAGTAATGTAGTGGGGCTGATTGGCGACAATGGAATTCCCAGTCAAAAAAGTGTTGGGGCTGTTTGGCGACAATGGGAGTTGAAGAAACTGGAACACCTTGGCCTGTTTGGTGACAATGGAAATCCCAGTCAAAATGGTGCTTGGGCCGTTTAGCGACAATGGGAATTTAACATAGGTTGGGTTTGTATAGGAATGGAACAGGTGGGTGACGTCACGGTACTGGACATTGGCAACAATGTTGCAAGTGGCTGACCTCAATCGGGCGAAACAGTGACAGCGGAAAAAAGCTATAACGCTTGGCGGGGCGGGTAAGTTCAGCTAGTTCAGCGGTGAAACTATACAAATAATAACGCTAGGCGGGGCGGGCCATGTAATTTGATACAACGCTTAGCGGGGAGAGACTTGATAGACATAGACATAGATATAGACAAAGAAACAAAAAGACACAAACATAACGCAAACACAAATAGAAAACAAATACACACAAATATGGCGGAGAGGGTAAATCTTTTCGAGGCAATGGAGTGGCTCTGAAAAGGGTCTTTTTTGTGTTAACACCATTCAGTTAGCATTGAGGGCATCTCACCGAACTTCTTCTCTTTCTCAAACTTCCTCTGAACTCTGGACCGTAGATTAAGACTCTCTTCAGACAGCATTGTCTCTCCACATAGATCCTTCGTTTCCAAAGGACTGTATCAGTCATCTGGGTGATAGCCGATGATGATCTGACATTTATGGGATAGTCCGGGTTGAACAGCATCGACGATAGAAGGATCGACGATTTTACTTTAGTCCACATCTGACGAGAACAGGTGAAGGGAATAAAGTGAACCGCGGTTATTTATAGTGCAAGAGCGAATTGAAACGGATTGAGTTCTTTCACCAATCCAAACACGCGTTACAAAATTCAGTCACAGAACGGAGTCTGCCCTCCAATCCGAAGAGATCTACCTGTGACGTGACATTCCCTATATAGGTGTGCTAGCGTCTGTGCGCAGTGAATCAATGCGACAGAGTTAGAACATGACGGAAACTAAGAAGACGATGAATTGGGGTGCACCGGCCGTGGCGACGAGGATTGATGGCATAGCAGAGGCTACCAAAGCCAACACGGGGCTACTTCCAGAAGAGACCGATTTTAACTGGGATATAGTGGATTTTCTCTCTTCTTCGCAAGAAATTGTTCCGGTACCAGCACCTTTGCCACCTTCTCCCTCTTCACCGTACGTTGAGGATTTTAAACAGAGACAGAAAGAAGAATTGGAGAAATTTTTGCAATAGCAGAACGAAGGAGAACAAACTTTTCTCCTTCAACAGCAACAGCGAGAAGAAGAAGAGACAAGAAGGAAACGACAGGAAGAAGAAGAAGCAGAGAAGAAACAAGGTCTAGGAGAAAAGGAGGACGGTAGAAGTCAAACGGGAACGGTACTCGTAGACATTTGGGCAGAGTTCAGGAGTCTGAAACAAATGTATCAGACTTCTTTATTACGACCCAAGAGAAAAAGACCTTCCCGAGCCAAACAACCCAACCCTGTTCACACACCTACTACGCCTGAGATACCCACCCTAGTAATTTCTACCAAATCATCGACAGGAGCAGGTCCAGAAGTAGGTGTTAGTCGTGGAAAAAGGATAAAGCAGTTAAAGCTGATTACTTCCCGTTCCTGAGTTTGTTTGTAAAAGAAACAAACATCCAACGGTCCTTTTCAGGACCAACCACTTCTCTCGAAAAGAGACTACTCAGTATTTGCCAAAATCAGTTAAAACTCAAAGTCCCTTTTTTCCCATAATGTACGTGTGTGTTTGAGCGCAGATCCTTATTCTAAAAAATCAAAACCAAGAGACACTTACCCTCTCTTTCTGTTATATTCTGGTACAAATGTACAATCCAAATCACAACACAACACTTTAAAAAGTTCATTAGCTTCTTTGTCTTTGTTCACTCTCTCTTTGTTTTATTTTTTCACTGTCACAGGTTTTTCCTCCTTCTCTTCCTGACTTTCTTCTCGCCTTCTTTTCTTCTCTTTCTTGACATGTCTGGGTTCTTCCCTTTGAAGGGTACCTCTTCTTCCTCTTCTGAACCCCTCTCTTCCTCTTGCTCCTGTTGTTTCTTAGGGCAATCTGAAGTCCAATGCCCTTTCTCTTGACAATGATAACAGGTATCTTGACTTTTGTTTCTTTTGATACCTGTCTTGCTTTGACGTTGTGGACATTCTGAAGACCAATTCCCTTTCTTCTGACAGATATAGCAAGTATCTTGACTTTTATCTCGATAGGAGGGGGAGTAGTCCGTCGGCTTGTCTGAAGAAACCTTAGGTATGACACTTCGCAAAGCTCTGATCAGAAGTTCGATCTGTGTTGGTTCATCCATCGTCCTGGTCGGATTGAGAGTGAAATGAATACTTGGAGGGAAGACACTGGCCCTTTATATGTGGAAGACACTGGTCTGACATGGATATATAGGGGACCATGGCGTTTAAAATGGAGTCATTTGACGTATAGCACTTAAGATGAAACGAACGCATCATTACGTGGAGAAAGGAGAAGAAATTAAGAGGCAGAAACGTGACCTATCGCCTCGCACAGTAGCTGAAGTGCTGGCTCAAATTCATGCCAGCGATTTTGAAGATGACATGAGTGAACCAGAATCAAGACCTAGAGAGTATTCGTCAAACAAAAGTTCACCATCACCAGTAAACCCTGAAAAGTACTACAACATTCGAGAGAAGGATAAACGCTACTCTAGAAAATTTGGTACCACAGCCTACACGTACACGGTGAAGTTTAAAGATTTCATGTCCGACGTACCGCTGGAGAATGCAGGAGAGTTCATCACCGATGTGTGGGATTCTTTGTTAACCACACTGAAACGACAATGTGAAGCCAAAGAAGACGATCGCTTGAGACTTTCCCTTTATCACGACAGGCTGAAGTCCCCCGTTTGGATCGAGTTTAGCAGCCCATCAGAATTGACACCTTCCAAAGTTGTCAACAAGAGTCAACACGTACAGCAATCCAACGACAAATTTCACATCACCAATGGAAAAGCGACACTGTTCATGACCCACGTTTGTCTTCCCCAAGGGACAGGATGCAAAAAGGTGTTATTGGTAAACGACCTTCGCAGCACAAAAAAGCCTCCTCCGAATTAACCAACTCTTAAGAAAATATGTGTTTAGCCAGGGCCATCGTGTTGGGACGAACGTATGCTGACATGAACGACACGGCAGAATGGAAAAGAGCCTGGAAAGCTATTTAATGATCGGACCGAACCAAACAACATAGAGAAGTAAAACTCCTGTTACGGCAAGCGGAGATATCCAAAGACACCACTCGTGGCATTTCTGAAATGCAAAAATTGCAAGACGTCTTAGCTCCGTGCTACACCTTGAAAGTGCACCCTCAAGAAGTGCGCGGACCTCTGTTGTTTCGATGCAAAAATTTCAAAAACGGAAAATACATTTACGTCTATCGTCACAGTGAACATTTCGATACCATTACCAGTATCGCCCCATTCCTGGGATACAGGTATTACTGTGAGAAATGTGACTATGGCTAAAACAATCGAGAGCAACACAAGCATTGCGGATCGAAATGTGAGGGATGTTTCGGCTCCTAAACCCTGTCTTGACGAAGGACAACAACGAGTGCATTGCTCAGCTTGTCAGCGCATTTTTGTCAGTTCTACCTGTTACCGGCAACATCTGAAGACACAAGGTTTACAGCGGAAAAGTGCTTGTCAAGTCCAGAGACTGTGCCCTACTTGTAGACAAGGCATATGTACCAATAATGCCAAGGCTCACGTATGTCGAGGAAGGAAACAATGTCACATTTGTCGCCAAATCGTGGACATGGAACACGAATGCTACATTCAAAATACCATTCCAAACATCAAGAGGAAGAAAATGACCAGAAGAAAGGCAATTTCATATTTATCGATTTCGAATGCATGCAAGAGACCGGCGATCACATTCCTAATTTCTGCGTGGCTCATCAAGCGTGCGAGAGGTGCATCCAAAACCTATCTTTAGTCATTGTCCTCACTGCAGCAAGATTCCAGGTGGACATGAAAAGATCTTTCGGGGACCTAACACGCTGGCCGATTTCGCCCAATGCATCTTTGACCCCATTGACGAGACGTGGAGTCAAGAGGACATCGAACATTACAGAGATTGTCATCGCTATGCCACGGTGATTCCTCACAATTTCTCGGGATACGATGGACAATTTCTTCTCAGATACTATAGGAACAAAGTACCGAACGTCCTAAAGTGACTTTAAAGGAGCCAGAATCATTTCCATGCATGTGGGAAAAGTGCAGTTCAAAGATTCGATGAGTTACTGGGGCATGTCTTTCAGCCGAATGCCTAAAATGCTTGGAATGACAAAAATGGCCAAAGGCTATTTTCCCCACTTTTTCAATACCGAAACCAATCAACAGGCCGTTCTGCCCCATTTGCCTGAGATTCACTACTACGACCCTGACAACATGCGCACCGAACAACGAGAAGCTTTCTACGCTTGGTACCACACTCACGACTCAGACCCCTTCGACTTTCATGATGAAATGTTAAAGTATTGTCGTTCCGACGAGGACATTTTACGCCGTTGCTATGGAAAATTTCGAGAACTGTTCATGGAACACGGAGGGATCGATCCTTTGAAAGAAGCCTACACCATTGCCAGAACGTGTTCCTTAGTGTACCGCCAACGATTCATGCCCGAAAAAACCCTGGTTGTCATAAGCCCTCAAACGACTAACTTTGTCAAACGTCAATACTCTGTCAAAACCCTACGCTGGTTACATTACTTGTGCGACAAGGAAGACAAATGGATCCAACACTCCCGCAACGGTGGAGACGAAAAGACCATAGGAACGTATTTATTTGGTGTTGGGCTGGGACTTAGAAAACCCCAACTATGCGTGCGAGATTAACGGTTGCTTATTGCACGGATGTCCCATCTGCTCCCCTCAACGGGACACTAAAAGTCAGTTTTTACAATATACCATGGAAGACTTGTACCAGGCCACTTGTCAGCAGCGCTTGAAGTTAGAACAGCAAGGATACCAAGTGGTGGAAATGCTGGAAAACGAGTACTATCACCGATTGAAAACCGATCCCGAGTTTAAACGCATCGTGGAAAGTTACAAGTTGTTGGACCCTCTGAACCCGCGGGACAGTTTGTACGGATGACGAGCGAATGCCACCCGTTTGCTTTACCAAGCCGACGCGGAGAAAGAAGAAGAAATCAAATACTTGGACGTGTGTTTGCTGTATCCTTACCTGTGCAGATATCGTCACTTTCCCGCAGGGCACCAGCAATTGCTGACGGAACACATCGACCTGGACAACATTCGACAATACGAAGGATTGATCAAGTGCACAGTCTTGCCTCCCACGGACTTGCACCACCCCGTTCTACCTCACCATTGCCAAGGAAAACTGATGTTTCCTTTGTGCCGTACTTGTGCCGAAACGTGCAACTATGACCAACCTTGTCATCACAGCCAGGAAGAAACCGCCTTGACAGGAACGTGGGTCAGCGTGGAATAGTTTAAAGCTCTGGACTTGGGATACCAACTGTTAGAAGTGTACAAAATTTACCACTTTCCCAAGCTAGAAAAAAAAACAAAAACAAAAACACAAGGGCGATGAAACTCAGAAAGGCATTTTCGCAGACTACGTGGATCCCTTTTTGAAACTGAAACAAGAACCCAGCGGCTAGCCTTCCTGGTGCCACACTCCCAAAGACAAAAAGAAATTCAAAGAGAAATACTTTGACCAGGAGGGTATCACTTTAACCACGTGGAGAAAAACGACTGAAGGTGATCGTTTGCCAAATTGATGTTGAATTGTTTCTGGGGCAAAATGGCACAACGACCGTGTGTGTTTACCCAAGACGGAGTATTTGTCCGATCCTTCCCGCTACTTCCAGATGATTCACGACAAAACTAAAGCCATGAAACATGTGGACGTTCTTCGTGAGGACTTGATCTTAGTCAGTTATGAAGAAGAACTGGACTTTGTAGAAGCAGACGAATTTGGAAATGTCATCATTGCGGCGTACCTGACAGCCCATACCCGCATAAAATGGTACGAAGATTTAGAACTGTTAGAAGATTGTGTGTTGTATTTGCCATGGATAGTTGCATCTACATCGATCGTCTGGGTCAGCTTCATCCTGTCATCAAAGGAGACCGTTTATGAGCCTGGACGGACGAGCACCACGACGACAAGAATCTAAGTTTTGCTAGTGGCGGTCCCAAAAATTACTATTACGAATACCGGGACCAACAAGGAGAAGTGCATACGGAGTGTAAAGTGAAATTATTGACTCTCATTTATCGCACCAGTCAAGTGGTGAACTTTGGCGTATTGAAAGAAACCTTGCAGTCTGGAGAGGATCGAGATTTTAAAGTGACCCCCTACCAGCCTCACAAGATTGTACGTTTAGCCACACACCAAATCGTCAGTCGGCCTTTGGAGAAAGTCTGTCAAATCGTGTACGAGATGCGAGTGCGACTTCCCAACCTCTCCACTTTACCGTACGGTCACGCGATATCCTCCAATAGTTCATTGCAACTACAAACACCAAGCAAGAAGGATGAATACTTGTCAATAGCAAGTATCAAGCGAGAGAAAACTCGAGTGCGATGCTGTGCCTTGCAATTGTAGGGATGCCGTACGCTGTGATCTCAACGATTCAGTATGACATCATGGGAACTTTGCTATGACTATTACTACTACCATACCTACCATGGAAAGTAATGCTGTGCGTGTCAAACCTGATGGATGCGAAAGCGATGCCACTCGTTATCGTACACCGTATCACTGTACTTGTTTTCATTGTCTATGCCATCAACCACGTGAAACCATGCGGCTACCATCCTACGGATGTCATCCAACCCTGAGCAAACTACTGTGGATTTCACCATACCCTCATCGAAATGAACCTGTGAAAGAAGAATATTCGTTCCCTGTGCGATTGCCTGAATACTGCGACTTTGAAAGTCGATTCCAAACCTTCCGAGGAAAATGGCCTAAATATCTGGGAGGACCTATCCCCGAAGAATTAGCCAGAGCCAGATTTATCTACTTGGGCGAAGGTAATAAAGTCAAGTGCTTCAGTTGCGGTGTGTCACTTCACGAGTGGGATCACTTAGATACCGTGTACCTGGAATATGCTCGATGGTCTCCGCATTGTCACTGCCTACCTTTAGTGGGACGGCTTCAGTAATCTCTGGATTGATACTTCACAAGAGAACATTGGTAGCTTGCCTGTCGAGTTGATAGAGCGCATTTACCGAGAGTTTGTCAAAATACAAGTGAAACGCAAACTCAAAATCATTTCTCTATTTTTAAGCTATGCTCTTTTCCAAAGTAAACGAAGATTGATTATGGGAGGACACTACTTCAGTCACAAATATAAACGAGGCTATTGGCCACGACCTAGCGATTCCTGATTCTTGGAGGACACTGGATAGATACTTTACAAGAGAACATTCACAGTTTGCCAGTGGAGTTGAGAGAACACATTTACCGAGAGTTTCTCAAAATACAAGTTCAGCGCAAAGAACAATTATTTCCATTACCACCAATGTTGAAACCACTGTTACCTGAATGCTATAAGAGGACTGATTCGCGTGAATGCGTTCCAGTGGTCAGACATTGTTCAACTGGATGAGGACCAGAAGACTTTGGTTGCTGCTCATCCTACTACTTACAAGCTGGACATACTAACGAATTTCAGCGGAAGAGTAAGAGGATTACCAAAATCTTTTTTTGCTGTCTATAACGAATTCCAGAGGAAGAGTTAGAGGGTTACCAAACATCTTTTACACGAACAAAATTTTGTCTGTAGAGGAAAGGTCTGTGCGGTGTGTGGTGTATGAACTAGTGGCTCAAACATTTTGATTCGCTACTGGAGTACGATTAGCTCTGTGAAAAAAATGCACTTATTACCTCCGACAAAAAGAGGTATAAACAACTGGCTACCATGCCACGACCATTATCACTCGTGATACAACAGATTCCATGGAACGAAGTCAATGACAGTATTCAGACTGTGGTGGATTACCAACTCATTTTAAGAGAAATGTATCCAATAAATTTGGGGCGTCGTGTGGTGTGTCTTAGTGACTTGCTTTCTGGGATTTGGTTTACCAGCCGATTCCTTGTGGGCTCGGTACGATCTGTATATTTCGGGAGGACCTCTGTATGACTGTGCCAAGTGTAGGATCTGTAAGAAGTTTACAAAATGTCCCTAGGACACCAAAAATACCCCAATTTTGTACAGTGATTTGTTTTATACCACTTTGATCGTTTTGATGTGTATTTTATCCATGTACTTAACCATTTGGCTTTTATGTATGTTTGTCTTTCCTATTCACAGTTAAAGTTTGCTATAAACGTGTCCTGAAAAAATTATAAAACTCTTGTTTTGTCTGTCTTCGTTTCGAAAGTGACATTCCCTGCACTATGGCTACCTCATCTTTCTCTGCTCCCTCTTCTTCCACTTTCAAAGTCATCGACGAATACTTTTAGATCGTGCCAGTTGGGAGGCTTTGTATCTTCACCATCCCTTTAACATGTTAATTGCCGGATCTAGCGGTTCAGGCAAAACCGAATTTGTCAAACATTTGATCGTGTTTGTGGATATTATAACTCTCTATACACAAGCCATCAGTCAATCATCAGTACTAAATGCAGCAACTATAAAAAAATCAGCCACTGTTTCGTAGGCTGATGGCTTATACCAAATGACTTAAATACATAGAATAACGAACCATTCGTGTTCTACATCAATTTCATTCCTTAACTCCTAGACACTTGCAACAATGTAGCAAGTACCGTGACGTCATGCCATCTGTGTCATTTCTATATACAAACACGAATCATTCGGGAAGAGAAGAAAAAACACACCCATATCTACTATCCACACAAGCGGGAAGAGAAGAAGAAACACACTCATATCTACTATCCACACAAACGGGAAGAGAAAAAAACAAAAAACAACACACCCATAGCTACTATCCACACAAACGTATTATTTTGTCACTAGACAGGCCTAATATGTTTTTGTCGCTAGACAGCCCCAATAGTTTCCCATGTTCAGTTTCCCTTGTCCGTAGGGTACAAAGTAGGGTCCCGTGAGGCTATAAATCTTGAGGCTATAGTGAAAACGATCAAATTTAACATAGAAGTCTACGTGAGGCTATAAATCTTGAGGTTACGGTACAACCCCCTAAATTTAACATAGAGGTCTACGTGAGGCTATAAATTTTGGGGCTATAGTGCCGGGAACCTTTTTTAACATAGAGGTCTACGTGGGGCTATAAATTTTGGGGCCATAGTGCTGGGACCTGTTTTTAACATTACGGTCTACATTTTATGCATTCGCGTTGGTTTGTGTGGATAGTAGATATGTGTATGTTTTATGCGTTCTCGTTCGTGGATAGTATATGTGGTGTGTGTTTTTTCTTCTCTTCCTTCGTTTGTGTGGATAATATATATGGGTGTATTTTATGCATACGCGTTCGTTTGTGTGGACAGTATATGTAGTGTGTGCGTGTGTGTGTTTTATGCATTCTCGTTCATTTGTGTGGATAGTAGATAGGTGTGTGTTTTATGCATTCGCGTTCGTTTGTTTGAATAGTAAGTATGGTGTGTTTATGCGTTCGCATCCGTTTGCGTGGATAGCAAATATTGTATGTTTTTTCTTCTCTTCCCGTTTGTGTGGATAGTAGATATGGGTGTGTTTTTTCTTCTCTTCCCATTTGTATGGACAGTAGATATGGGTGTGTTTTACGCATTCGCGTACGTTTGTTTGGATAGTAAGTATGGTGTGTTTATGCGTTCGCGTCCGTTTGTGTGGATAGTAAATATTGTATGTTTTTTCTTCTCTTCCAGTTTGTGTGGATAGTAGATATGGGTGTGTTTTATGCATTCTATTCGTTTGTGTGGATAGTAAATAGGTGTGTGTTTTATGCTTTCTCATTCGTTGGTGAGGATAGTAAATAGGTGTGTGTTTTATGCATTCGCGTCCGTTGGTGTGGATAATACATGTGTGTGTGTGTGTTTTATGTATTCTCGTTCGTTGGTGTGGATAGCAAATAGGTGTGTGTTTTATGCTTCCTCATTCGTTGGTGAGGATAGTAAATATCGTATGTTTTATGCATTCGCGCCCGTTGGTGTGGATAGTAAATAGGTGTGAGTTTTATGCTTTCTCATTAGTTGGTGAGGATAGTAAATATGGTATGTTTTATGCATTCGCATCCGTTGGTATGGATAGTAAATAGGTGTGTGTTTTATGCTTTCTCATTCGTTGGTGAGGATAGTAAATATCGTATGTTTTATGCATTCGCGTCCGTTGGTGTGGATAGTAAATAGCTGTGTGTTTTATGCATTCTCGTTCGTTCGTGAGGATAGTAAATAGGTGTATGTTTTATGCATTCGCGTCCGTTGATGTGGATAGTAAATAGGTGTGTGTTTTTATGCTTTCGCGTTCGTTGGTGAGAATAGTAAATATGATATGTTTTATGCATTCAGGTTCGTTGGTGAGGATAGTTAATAGGTGTGTGTTTTATGCATTCAGGTTCGTTGGTGTGGATAGTAAATAGGTGTGTGTTTTATGCTTTCTCATTCGTTGGTAAGGATAGTAAATAGGTGTGTGTTTCATGCATTCTCGTTTGTTGGAGTGGATAGTAAATAGGTGCGTGTTTTATGCATTCGTGTTCATTGGTGAGGATAGTAAATATGATATGTTTTATGCATTCAGGTTCGTGGTGTGGATAGTAAATAGGTGTGTGTTTTATGCTTTCTCATTCGTTGGTGAGGATAGTAAATAGGTGTATGTTTGATGCATTCTCGTCCGTTGGTGTGGATAGTATATAGGTGTGTGTTTTATGCATTCGCGTTCGTTGGTGAGAATAGTAAATATGGTATGTTTTATGCATTCACGTCCGTTGGTGTTGGTAGTAAATAGGTGTGTGTTTTATGCTTTCTCATTCGTTGGTAAGGATAGTAAGTAGGTGTATGTTTGATGCATTCGCGTTTGTTGGTGTGGATAGTAAATAGGTGTGTGTTTTATGCATTCGCGTTCGTTGGTGAGAATAGTAAATATGGTATGTTTTATGCATTCAGGTTTGTTGGTGTGGATAGTAAATAGATGTGTCTTTTATGCTTTCGCGATCGTTGGAGTGGATAGTAAATATTTGTGTGTTTTATGCTTTCTCATTCGTTGGTGAGGATAGTAAATATAGTATGTTTAATGCATTCGCGTCCGTTGGTGTGGATAGTAAATAGGTGTGTGTTTATGCATTCTCGTCCGTTGGTGAGGATAGTAAATATGGTATGTTTCATACATTCGCGTCCGTTGGTGTGGGTAGTAAATAGGTGTGGGTTTTATGCTTTCGCGTTCGTTGGTGTGGATAGTAAATAGTTGTGTGTTTTATGCTTTCTCATTCGTTGGTTGAGGATAGTAAATAGGTGTGTGTTTTATACATTCGCGTCGGTTGGTGTGGATAATAAATAGGTGTGTGTTTTATCCACTCTCGTTCGTTGGTGAAGATAGTAAATAGGTGTGTGTTTTATGCATTCTCGTTCGTTGGTGAGGATAGTATATAATATGTAAAGTGAGTGTAAGGGATGTTTTCGTTCACGTCCGTGCTTGACGTATATAAAGCGGAACGCTATTGTAGACCAGACTGAAAAATATAGTAGATATGGGTGTGTTTTTTCTTCTCTTCCCGTTTGTGTGGATAGTAGATATGGGTGTGTTTTTTCTTCTCTTCCCGTTTGTGTGGATAGTAGATATGGGTGTGTTTTTTCTTCTCTTCCCGTTTGTGTGGATAGTAGATATGGGTGTGTTTATGCGTTCGCGTCCGTTTGTGTGATAGTAAGTATGGTGTGTTTATGCGTTCGCGACAAAGACCCTTTTCAGGGTCACTCCACTGCCTCGAAAAGATATTTATTCTTTCGTGCCTAAAATGTTTTTTTTTATTCGACTGTATAATTTATATTTAACTCCCCAAAACATTATTCTCTTACCTAAAAAATTTTGTTAGTCGATTTTATAATTTGTGTATGATAGATTGATGTTCATCAATCTATGGAAAAAAGAGAATATATAAAACATACTATACTATACTATTCACTGACACGAACGCGAATGATTCAAACTTTGTATAGAAATGACACAGGTGGCATGACGTCACGGTCCTTGCTATACACAAACACGAGCGCGAATGATTCGTGTTTGTATATAGAAATGACACAGGTGGGATGACGTCACGGTACTTGCTACATTGTTGCAAGTGTCTAGGAGTTAAGGAATGAAATTGATGTAGAACACGAATGGTTAGTGATTCTATGTATTTAAGTAATTTGGTATAAGCCATCAACCTACGAAACAGTGACTCATTTTTTATAGTTGCTGTTTTTATTACTGATGATTGACTGATGGCTTATGTATAGAGAGTTATAATATCCACAAACACGAACGCAAATGATTCGTGTTTGTATATAGAAATGACACAGGTGGCATGACGTCACGGTCCTTGCTACATTGTGGCAAGTGTCTAGGAGTTAAGGAATGAAATTGATGTAGAACACGAATGGTTCGTGATTCTATGTATTTAAATCATTTGGTATAAGCCATCAGCCTACGAAACAGTGGCTGATTTTTTATAGTTGCTGTTTTTAGTACTGATGATTGGCTGATGGTTTGTGTATAGAGAGTTATAATATCCACAATCACTAACGCGAATGATTCGTGTTTGTATATAAAAATGACACAGGTGGCATGACGTCACTGTCCTTGCTATACACAAACACTAACGCGAATGATTCGTGTTTGTATATAGAAATGACACAGGTGGCATGACGTCACGGTCCTTGCTACATTGTTGCAACTGTCCAGTGCCGTGACGTCACCCTACCTGTGCTATTCCTCTTGTCGCTATACAAAATTCCCATTATTCCTAGACAGTCTCAGGGTGTGCTTGTCGCTATACAAAATTCCCATTGTCCCCAGACAGTCCCAGGGTGTGCTAGTCGCTATACAAAATTCCCATTGTCCGTAGACAGACCCAGGGTGATTTTTTTGTCCGTATAAATCTTGTCCGTAAACGTGCCCAGGGGGTCTGTAATGTATTTTCCCATTGTCCATAAACGTGCCCAGGGTGATTTTTTGTCCGTATAAATCGTGTCCGTAAACGTACTGGGGGGGGGGAGGGGGTCTGTAATGCTAATTCCCATTGTCCGTAAAGTGCCCCTTTTAACTACTCACTGTGATGACATAGCAGCTCCGGGTTGTTCATTATGCTGTTGCTGTAAACCAGGTTGGTGTAATGAAATATTTATATCTTTTCGCGGATGCTATACAATAAATGCCCTTACATTAATTTTTATTGACGATCATTTTCTTGTACATTGAATTAATTTCGTGTAGTAATGAAATAACGGTTTACTTATATTTATTGAATATTGGCATAGAAAAGCCGTTAGGAAATAAATACCTTTCAATACATCATGCACTGACATGTTGTGAAGCGAACTGTTGCGAAGTTCTTATGTCAAGAAGATAATAATAATTTCAGCCGAAGGCAAATGTATGTGCGTTGTGGATGCCAGAGCCAAATCGAAATAAACAAAAAATGCATGCGTGATCTTCAAATCAAACATATATTGGCATTAATTTCATTTGTTTTATTTTTTACAGAAAGAACACATTTTCACTATCAGGTAGTATAGATAATATGTAGATCACGTGCAGTGTACAAGTAAATGCTTATTCGATCCGTTCTCAATACTGCACGTGCTACATGTCCCTGGGATTAATTTCTTACCGAGTGTAGCAACAGTTACTCCGTATGCATCAACATTTATTTTTGCGCAAAGTTGACAGAACTTTAAGTTACTATTACCATCAGAACAAATTAAAATAATCTTCTATGCGTTAAGATTGTGTAATTGGCAGAAAGTCTCCAGTTTTTGTCAGACCATTGCCTTCTTTCTCATCGAAACTTTCATTGTCAGAATTAATAATAATTAATTTTAATGGACCCTATGCAGAAAATCAGCTCATTAGAAATCCACATTAAGAACAAATTGTTCCCAAAAAATTATAATTAAATTCAATTTTCTTTCTTTAGGAGGGGAGGTGACCAAATGGTCAAATACGCTCACCTTTTCAGAACACTGCCATCTCGGCCTCCATGAGTATATTAGTAAAAACGCCAGCTGTGGTTATCTGGTTCTTCTTGGGGTTTTTCAGAGTTCTTCCTCCACAGTTATATTGGCCGCCATATATATCCTCTCACGTGCTTAAAAATGGCGTTAAGCCCCTCAAAAACAAAACTTAATTTTTGTCCCAAGAACTCTAAACATTTGAATTAAAATAGCAAAAACTAAAACATAGCAATAGTATGAGGAGTTTCTTTGCTTATATTCAACTGGTATTTTGTTTGCTTAGACTTTATGAATAGCATGTTGCTAAAAGTATCAGTTAAAGTTTCATTAAGTTATGCATGCTTTGTGAAACGATACTGTTTGTATTCAAATGATGCCATTCAGGTATATAATAAAAACGGCTTCTTTTTGTTACAGTTGTCATATTTTCTGCTGCTGCTGTTGTTGTTAATATAGGAACTAATTGTCTGAGACAACACAGTATTTCCTGCCACCGGCTTCAGATATATTATTATATCTCAACCAAGCGTTTAAGTACTATCCCCTTATCGAGCAAAGTTATGTAAAGTGGCTAGTGGCTGTGTAATTAGTTCTTCTTGCGTGTAGAAAATGACATCTGCGTTTTGTATGCGGTAAGATGCCTGTATGATGGTCTATCAAATATTACCGTTTGCAGTTCATCTCTATATTGTAGTTGTTGGTGTATGGATTGGAACAACGGATGAAGTAGTAGAAGGGGAATGAAGATGGTATAAAATAGAACAGTACCTTGGTTACATAGACTGGTATCCCGGGCAACCAGACTGCATGCATTCTGCGCGCGAGGATTGTCTTCTACTGCTTGGGTCACACGACTTCTAATGGCACGATGGCGACTGTCACGCTGAATTACATTTTATGTGCGAATTGAGGTATACATTAAAAATATGTAAATTTAGAAATAGAATGACCTATACAAACACAGTAGGGCGATATATATATATATATATATATATATATATATATATATATATATATATATATATATATATATATATATATATATATATATATATATATATATATATATTATTACATACTTTATGCAGGCTCGTACAAAAGTAACAAAAGAAAAGAGTGAAATCAAAAAGCTTTGTAAATTTAACAAAATAATTTATTTCCCTAGAAAACAAGGTAAAAATATGAAATAGGACTTACGGTTTGTGAATATAATCCAAAAATTAATCCTGAAATTGAAAAATATAAGTTCTATCACTAAACAGTTCTAACTGAATCCAGGTTCTAATCTCGATGAGGTTCCAATATGGAAGGCGATGACGTCAGATGAGGTCGTTGTACCGATGGCAACAGTTGCTAGTTGAATCACAATTTATAATGTTCTGTTTAGAATTCCAGAATAAATTTCCACTGAATGTTTTTGTCCCAGAACTTTTATAAAGAAGAGCACATGTGTAGTTTTCTAGAGAATATGAATTATTAAATCCCCAAAAATAGACGAACTTCAGAACAAACTGGCATCAACAATAAAAACCTCTGGAGCTCTCAAGGTTTAAAATACGACTGACCAAACTTCACAGTTGTGAGTATTAAACCCAACTAAAACGTCATTTCGACACTCGTGATTGATCACATGATCACTTAATCGTCAAACCGCGCAGTAAAAAAATGACAATTTCCACGTACGCTACAGTAGCCATATCTAAGAATCAGATTCCCACACTGGAAATAAATTAAAACAGAAAGGCTGCTTACAACTCAGCTAACACGTGGGACGAACATAACCTTGGTAATAGCCAATCATTTTCGCTTAGTGTTTACAAAAGGTCTCAACCAAGGGGAGCTAAAAATGCTGATAATGTAATACCTTTTACGTTCAAATCAGGTCAAAACAGAGAAGTGATTTTTCCGAAAATAGTCAAATCCCGTGAAAATTATTATTATAATAACATGTAATGAAACAAAAATAAAATAAAAAAGAATTTAAAACTAACACACAAGTAATTAAATTACATATTCGTAACAATGTATATATATATATATATATATATATATATATATATATATATATATATATATATATATATATATATATATATATATATATATATATATATATATATATATATATATATATATATATATATATATATATATATACCTTCGAAATCACATATCAGAGAGTATTGGAAACTGGAAATGCACTGTATCAGTAATCGAATTTCAAGTTCATAATGTATACTGATTTAAAAACTACGTTTAAGGACGAAGTACGAAATAACCTTCTATAGCATCTGTTTGTTAATTATAACTTGCTGGTTCCATAATGCTAATCTTTAAAAAGTTGCAATCCTCTAGATTTTTATTTTGAAGTGATATATAGAGTTATTAACAAACTAATAAATAGTTCTCGTATAAGTATGATGCCAGGAAGACATCGGAGATATTAGTGCATGCGAAGTAGCTGACCATCGCTCGGGATATGCAAATGTAATACTAACCAAATGTAATACTAACCAATACTAACCAAATGCCATTTCCAAAGGCCACAGAATGGTACATGACAAGTATTACTGTCGGAAGCAACGTGTTGATCTATATCATTAAACAATTATATTTTAAAGGTGATGTGTAAACGTTTCATTTTCAGCCCTTCTGTGGAACCTATTGTTGAAGAAATAACTAGATTATCTTATCTGGGGCTAATTCTGTTTCGTGACAGTTTACTATTACAGTCAAATAAACATGAAATTCCAAATAAGATATATTTTTTGTGTTTATTGCTTATTTTCTTACATCTGGATGAAACAGTGTAGTCAACATCCATTTTTCATACAGAGATGTGTTTTCATATCACCTTTTCCAATAAATACCACTGACACATCTTCACAAAATATGTTTTAGTGAGTGTGTGTGTGTGTATGTATGTGTGTGATTTGATCTTTAACGTAGCATTAACAATTGTTTAGTCATATCGCAACGATGTCTGCAGTGTGGCAGTTTATAGTGACTTCTATCACTCGGGCAACATACCACAGACAGATAGCATGATGTTCCAGCCACATTACCCCGACATCAGACCGACCAGTCCTAACACTAACTTCTTAGTGCTGAGCGCCCAGCGAGGCAGCTGACAGTATAATTTTCGTAAGACTTTGGAATGACTCGGCCGAGGTTCGAACCAGCGACCTCCGACATACGAGGCGGGCGTTCTATCCACATAGGCCACTGGAACGGTGAAATATGTTTGAAATATCGAACATAAACTTGTGACAGAATTATTTCACATTAGTTTTGAAACTGGCGTAGTCTTTCCCGTTCACTTTAAAAAATTAAACTTTTATGTGAAAAGGTTTAGAAATATATAATATTAATTTCACATAAGATTCATCGCCGTACCAAAGATGCAAAAATGAATACCTTAAGCGCCAAAGATATGGAATCGGTTTGAAATTATAAGGCCCAAACATCAAATAACAGAGGCTGATACGCAAACGTCTGGCTAGGCCAAAGTTTATTGTTTAACGGTTAACTAACTGTAAAATTCTCAGATTTATTTGCGCATACAAGTAACATTTTTCAAAGCGCCTAAGGGTATGCACGAACCACTTGATAATGAGATCATATTTTAATTGGTTCCAGTTTGATTTCAGCAAATTTGTTTTTATATAAAGACCACATGTTCATAATGTCCACTTTTATATTGAGTCTTTGATTGCTGGTAATGCATAGGTTGACCCTACTTTTAAATCTGTACACATGGATACAAAGCTATAAAGGTCTTAAATACGTGTATATTTACTCTGTAGAAAGGTTACCTGCACATATAGATTTATTTTAAATGGTTCTTTCAGTGCTGGTGATATGTATTTAGGAATATATATTGACACTAAACATTGATCACGGCGCAAATTCAGAACAATTTCCAAACGTTTCGGGCAAAGCATGCTCTTCGTCAGAAAAAAAATTACATGTACAAAAATAAACACTTAACACAAAATCTAAACAACGTTTTGGACTCCTACATGTTAGAATCACTAGTGGCAATGTACAACAAGACATATAACAATGCAAAGGTGTGCAGAAATAATAGACAAGCTGGTTTTTGGGCCTATCACAGAGCGAACCTGTATGTTTTGACCTAAATCTAGGTTGTGAACAAATGAAGGAACAAAGCGTGAGGAGAGATCGAAATTATATCCCGGTAGAGTTATGCAGGGAGGTTATGAAGGAAACATGTTATGATAATTGTGCGTCGGGATAATGGACAATAATAATAATAATAATAATAATAATAATAATGGCAAAGACAACAAAATCATACAAATTTTACTGACCTCAACTTTGTCAAGGCTGCACCGGTGAGGTTAGATTTTTTTAATTTAGGCCAAATTCCCAATGCGTTTTTAATTGTAGTATCCAGTATCGTTCCTTACGTGTGCGTTTTATATCTGTCTACTGTAGGTTAGATTCAATCGGTAACATCTCGAGCGACTCCACTGAATGTTGATTTGAGTTGTAGTTGTTGTCGACTTTCGCGTTGATTTTGTTGCGAATGTTGCTTTTATGATCATTCATTCGCTTTTTGAAATCAATGGCTTCACCAGCATACTGAATGGCACAGATCTTGAATTTTAGAATATATTTTGTATTATTGGCTTGGGATCCTAAATTCTGATTGATCGTGTAGTTACCTCCTGTTGTCAAACTTCTGAATGATTTGGCCTCAGGCATGTGTTGCAAATTAGGCAACGCTTGTCTTTGCAAAGGTATGTGCCTGAGTCTGTGATTTTGTTTGAAGTTACACTGGCATGTACCAAAAGGTCCTTGAGATTTTTAGGTCAACGGTACGCAATCGTACCCTTGAGACATTCGGAGTATTCAGTATGGTGAAACCCATGATCGGTTATGGTACGCAATCGTACCCTTGAGACTTTCGGAGTATTCAGTATGGTGAAACCCATGATCGGTTATGGTATGCAATCGTACCCTTGAGACTTTCGGAGTCTTCAGTATGGTGAAACCCATGATCGGTTATGGTACGCAATCGTACCCTTGAGACTTTCAGAGTATTCAGTATGGTGTCCATGAACGGTTATGGTACGCAATCGTACCCTTGAGACTTTCGGAGTATTCAGTATGGTGAAACCCATGATCGGTTATGGTACGAAGTCGTACCCTTGAGACGTTCGGAGTATTCAGTATGGTGAAACCCATGATCTGTTACGATCTGCTGTAGGTTTGGTGCATCGGGATGGAAAGTTAGCAACAAGGGAACACTTGTTGGTTTTCTTACTTTAATATTTCAGGAGAGTTCCTCTCTCGCGTAGTCTAGTTTTATTAATAGTTTCCTCAAAGTAGCTCCTTTTGGATCTTCTTTTAAGATGCCACATAAGCTCTCCGAGTCTCTTTTCAAGGGTGGATTAAAGCATATGCGTTTGGTTCGAAGGCACTTACCTTACGGGAACCTCTTATTAAGCGCTGGGAGTAGCAGCTGGTCGGGGGTAGATACTGGTGAGAGCCAATAGGTTAGAAAATAGGTCAGTTGCTATGTTCACCTCCAGAAGCATAGATTGAGTATCCAAAAAGATACTGGATCTATTTGATGACTCCGACGCAAATTTAGGGTGAAAATTATTGGCGAATTCAAAATACAATATTTTTGAAATTGTCCCCTGGTTCGATCCATGTCGATTCTCTGTCGTCAATGAACCTACATGAGCTTAGGGCTCTATTTGACGCTTCATTGAGAAACTTTTGCTTTAGTCTTCCCATGAAAATCTTGGCACACGGAGGTGCCATTTTAGTGCCCATTAGTAGTAATGTGGGGCACCCTACGGACAATGGGAAAATACATTATAGACCCCCCTCCCGGGCACGTCTATGGACACGATTTCTACGGACAAAATATCACCCTGGGTACGTCTACGGGCAATGGGAAATTTGTATAGCGACTAGCACACCATGGGTCAATATGACGTCACGGTACTAGACACTTGCAACAATGTAGCAAGTACCGTGACGTCATGCCACCTGTTTCATTTCTATACAAAGTGTTATGCATTTGCGTTCGTGTCAGTGGATAGTAGAGTATGTTTTAAATTTTTTTAGGTAAGAAAGAATAAATCTTTTCGAGGCAGTGGAGTGGCCCTGAAAAGGGCCTTTGGTTTTTGATTCTATTGTCTCCAGTTCTTCCACCAGCTTCTTAATTTTCCAACGATTCCTTTCTTCCTCTTTTTCTTTTCTTCGTTTGGAATCCAGTCTGAATGTCCCATGTCTCTAAATTTTTTCTGTATTTTCATCCAGTTAATGTTCAGTCTTTCAAAGTCCTCTTTCTTTATTTTGGTTTTCCTTCTTCTTTCTCTTTTTTATCCATATCTCTTTTATTTTCTTCACCTCTTCTCCCATTACCTTTTTCATAATCTCTTCTCCTTTCTTTAAGCCGTCTAAGCTTTTTTTGACAGAAGGCCACTCGCTTAAATGGAATATGTCTTCCAAATAACATCTGACTTCTATAACAATACCAATCAACTGTTTCAAAGTTCCCACTCTTACATATTTAAGTTGTATGAAGGCTCTCAACTTCTCCACTTCCTCCACTATCATTCCTTGTAATTCAAAACTGGCTACTTTTAGTCTGGTCACTAAGTCTTGGCTGCCTGGGAACCTCCATTCCTTTTCAAGTCTATTCAGTGCGTATGATCCATCCATCATCCAATACGAACTGTCTTTTATTTGGTTAAATACTTCCATCTTGATAGGTGTTGACAAGTCAACGTGGGTAGCCAGACTGACTAGCGTTCCGCGTTATATACGTCAAACACGGACGTGAACGAAAACATCCCTTGCACTCACTTCACATATTATTTTCTATCCACACAAAAGAACGCGATTGCATAAAACACACCATATCTACTATCCTCACCAACGATTGAGAATGCATAAAACATACCATATCTACTATCCTCACAAACGAATGATAATGCATAAAACACACATATATACTATCCACACCAACGAACCTGAATGCATAAAACACACACACTATACTATCCTCACCAACGAACGAGAAAGCATAAAACACACCATATTTACTATCCACACAAACGAACCTGAATGCATAAAACATACCATATTTACTATCCTCACCAACGGACGCGAAAGCATAAAACACACCGTATATACTATCCACACCAACGAATGAGAAAGCATGAAACATACACACTATACTATCTACACCAACGAATGAGAATGCATAAAACACACCACATCTACTATCCACACCAACGAATGAGAATGCATAAAACACACCATATTTACTATCCTCACCATCGGACGCGAAAGCGTAAAACACACCATATTTACTATCCTCACCAAAGAACGAGAAAGCATAAAACACACCATATGCTATCCACACCAACGAAAGAGAATGTATAAAACACACCACATCTACTATCCACACCAATGAAAATGCATAAAACACACCATATTTACTATCCACAACAACGAACGAGAATGCATAAAACACACCATATTTACTATCCACACCACGAACGAGAATGCATAAAACATACACACTATACTATCCTCACAAATGAACGCGAACGCAAACACACACACACACACACACACACACACACACACACACACACACACACACACACACACACACACACACACACACACACATCAGTAAAAAAGTGAGTTTTTATGTTCACACTACTTCACATTCACACATATTGGCAACTTGAATAGTCTCTCTTTTCTAGAGATTTGGTTAGCACTGAGAAGGGCTGTTTTTTTAGAACTCCAATTGCACCTGGCTAATGGTGGCACCTACCAGGTCTGGCCCCACAGACGCAACGTCGGCACAAGTCCTGCTCCCAATTTATGCGTGTGGTTGGGAGCGCAGAGGGGGGTTGATTGGCTTCACTATTTCACTCCTCAGTTTGCGGGATAGTGACACTTGTTCCCTCCTTCTTCTATTTCACACCCTGGGATGATGTTGCTGAAGCTGCGGCTCCCACTCTTGCCGCTGTCTCTCCAACTTCTACCATGCCTCATCCTCCCAATTTTCAATTTGAGGGACAGCGGCTCTGGGTCGTTGTGGTGCTGGTAGTGACTGTGGTGTTGGTAGTGATTGTGTAGGCGTCTTCACCTCAGGTTTGACCTCACAGACAAGTCTTATCATGAGATGAGGCAGGATCCCTCTCTTCTTTTCTTCTTCTTCTTCCTTCTTCTTTTTTTCCTCCTCTTCTTTTAACCTGGCTTCCTCCTGTACCGCCTCCATAGCCAATTCATCTAGAAGGCGCCTGGCATGCTCCAGGTGCATCTGGAGTTCCAACAGTTTTTGTAGTCTGCTCATCTTCTTTTAAGTTGACAAGTCAACAATGGTGGCCAGACTGACGAGTGTTCTACTTTATATTCCTGGAGCACGAACGTGAAGGAAAACATCCCTAACACCAAAACTTACCATCACATCAAACGCGCGGACCTAAAAGAAATACTCACGTTGACTTTTTTTACTTACAAACAAAGACATGCACGATTCGACAAGACAGAGAAAACGAAGGGTGAAGTTTTACTGATAAAAGAAACGAGGTGCTTATAGACACACTTCTATTTTTTTAAACATACAAACACACAGATTTGTTTTGGCAACAATTGAATTAGTATGTCTTTTCGAGAGTATTGGGGTAGCCCTAAAAAGGGCTGTCTTTTGTTGACGGGGAGTGGTGGCAATCTTTTTTTACTGTCTGAGATTGCGTCCCCGTCTGGCAGCAGGCTTTCCTATACGATACGGCCTGCTTCTGCGGAAAGAGAAGGAGAACTCTTTGGTGTCCACACGGCGGTCGACAAAACCTCTGTCTGGTTTTTGCTGCTGCTGCTGTTGCTGCTGCTGTTGTTGTTGCTGTTCTCTCTGCTTCTGAAGTCTGTACTTCTCTGTCCATTCTTCTTGTTCTTTCTTGATTTCCTCTCTGAAGACCTCTTCTATCAGGTCTTGGGCTATTGCTAACATCCTGACATTCTCTATCTCTTCAGGCTTAGGTATCAGGTTTAGCTTGATACGATGTAAATTGACGTAAGCTTCGTTCAGCTTGGCTAGTCTGGAAGGCATGTTCATAGGTTGACGAGTCAACAGTGGATGGTCAACCCGCTTTATATGGTTCAAACGCGGACGCGATAGAAAACATCCCTACTAGGTTTTAGTGTCAGAACGCTATGATAGCGAATGTCATGGTGAGGGATAGAAAGAAAGTCAAAGAGCATATATTCACAGTCTTTTTTTGAAAACAAACGACAGACACATTTTTTCAAAACACAATATTTTTTATTCAACCAACAATCAACTACTAACAATTAACAAGTAACAATAGCATCAAACAAATTATTTTTCACAAGGTTGACAACGTTGTGAAATCATGTGAGATTTCCATTGATGGAAGTCATGAGGCCATTGATGTACACTACGTTTCCTAGCTAAAGACAAAGATAGCCATAATGGTCACAAAACCATCGATCTACTTTCTCATCGTTTCTAGAAGAGTGACGATCAAAATAAGTCACTAAATGTTCTAAAGGATATCCAAGACTGCATTGATGAAGAAAATACACACAATATTGTCCACACACCATGGAATCTGTGCCTTGTAATTTCACATTATTGTATAGTGTCGTCTGGGCATTTCTTCTCATAAAGTCAATGATGTCGTCTTCCAAAGGGGGTAATCCATAGGAATCAAAATACTCCACACAGTCCTCTTAAGGGAAGTAGACGGCAACCCAGTGAGTTCCTGGAAGATGACTTTCGTCCGTGTTGATGACCTAAGCTTGATGGTTTTGAGGTTTGCGATGAGGTAGTTCATCTTTAGCGCACACGACAGGATTCCAAGAAGCAGTATACGAACTATTGTTCAAAAGGTAATAAAGTTCCCAGGTATCCATTTTTTGTTGTGTTGTTTTTTTTCTCACAAGTAATGATAAGTCATCAGTTCAATTCTGACTTTTTGTTTGAAAACGCTCAGTCAAGTAGCCGTTTTTTCGCCTTATCTCCCAACTCTGGGCTAAGAGAGCTTAGATGCGATAGATCTCTAGAGTAGTCAATGGAGGGCAGGAATGATCACGCAAGCCTTTATACCACTTATGCAACACTGCTTCTTCTGAGATGAGACTCCAAGCGTCGTCCAGATACTCTTCCAGTTTTTATTCTTGACTCATCGTCAGACATTTATCGTGCTGAATTTGACTGGGATGATCGTTTTGACATCCATAACAATCTCTCTTGGTCAATTCCGTAATTTTATCCGCCAGGCGTTTGGCAAAACAGGACACTAAATATTGTTCTTGTTCTGGCCATCTGGACGTGACTACTACCTCGTCCTCTTTGTCTTGGTCTTGGGGTTCTGTTTTCACGCTATCCTCCCTTCCATTTCCAAAGATTCTCTATCGTTCAATGAGGGATAGGAGTCTTCCATTGTTTCTAATAGTCTAGAATGACTTCTCTCAAACTGTTGATTTCGATGGTATTATCGAATTCGGCATAAAAGATGACGTTGACCGTCTCGGTGAGAGCTTCTGCAAACTGAAGTTCCACACGCAGTTGACCAGATTTTATAGGGTGGAAATGTCCCTCGTCGCTGCCTTGGTCAGGAGTGAAATCAAAGGCCCACAAAGTGTAGCCTCCTACATAATCTTCGTACGAAATACCGTGACTGGTGTTGGTTCCTACTTGTCCGGTAGCTTCGTACAGGGACAAGTACGATCTCAAGTAATTCTTCTGGGCAAAGTTAGGTTCGAAGGGTCTGGTACACAAGGTCTTGCCATCGCGACTGACTTCGATCTTGGACACTCTGAAGTGCTTAAACTGGAAAGGATTTTGATCGTTGGCTCCGTTGAGGGATGCATTGCTGTCTATGCCAACGATTAAACGTTTGGGTAACTGTCCTTGGAACAGATGATCTTCGATCTTGGATCGGAGTTCAGCAGCAATGGTGAATGTTTTAACTTCTACACGTCGTATCTTATACTTGGCGGTCGATCTGCTCAATGTTTGACTGATGACATTTTCCGCTTTAGGTAACACTTCTACGCGTCGCACGTAAAGTCTGGCTTCTTGGATGATGGTTTTGTACTCGTTGGCATGAGCATGGAAAGCGGCACTGCTGCGATTGAGTCTCAGGCGAATATCCACTCCGTTCAGCAAATACTTGTCTTGCAACCACATGTCCAAATGCAAGCGATCCATCAGTTCTAAACTACGAGCTTGCAGGCTTTTCCTTCGACGGTTGTTAAAACCCACATTGTGAGGACTGTCATCGGCTGTCAGGGCTGTGTCGTTAAACGTGTCTTCACCTGCAGTGTCAGGTTCCCATACCACGCAAGCATCCAGATGAGTGTTCTTGGCCTCTTTTCCGTACGTCAAGAGATTTTCTAGGTACGCTCGGTAAGGGTAAGTATCCATACTGCTGCTGACCAGTTTGTTATTCAAGTACAAATCCACTTCGCTGAACAAGGAATTCATGAAACTGTTGACGGGAGCTACTCTGGCATCGGCTCCCGGATTGGTGTTGTCGGTTTTGATCACTTTCAATTTCAGACACAAGTAACTGCTATTCAGATCGATGTAATCTTCGGGCTGTCCTTTGATTTCAAACTCGATGGGAGCTGAATCCGTCAAAGAGGAGACGGGATGAAATTCGACCCATTGGGATTCTTGCATCGTCATGATGCTGGGTGGCATGGCAAACAGATCTACTTCTGACTTGGAACAAGCACAAAACTCTAGGTGCATCATTTTCTTTTTTAATAATCAAAAACGTCTAACTCTCGGACAGTTTTTCTTTTCTTAGTCTTTCTAGCTCTAGGGGTGTGAAGTCCTCTGAAGGGGTGTTTTCGTCGTCTTTTTCTGCCTTTTCCTTGCTGTGGCGTCAGGGAAGCAGGAATGCCTGACTCGGCATTGCCCAGGGCATTTATAGGAGTTTCTCGCCGACCCAAAATGTCTTTACCCGTTTGAAGCAAGACATTTTTGCCTGCTCTCAAGAAAGCTTCTTTGGGATTTTGTGTGTCAATGATGACATTTTGGAGAACTTTTTTTGCCGTGCGTCAACGCGGCATCTTTTAAGGCGTGAAATCTCCGTGTCACCATCGGTTTCAAAACGGGAACCACTGTACGAAAGGCTGATTTTAGCATATCACCTAAACCATGTCCTCGCTGTCGAGCGACTCCTTGGTACACAGGATACATGACTGACAAAAAGTTAGAGTAATCGTTTTCGAAAATGGAGTTTCACTGTGACTTTCCCTTTGGTGAATGAAATATTTTGTCCCAGATCTCCTTTTACAGTAATGTTGACAGTGTCGAAATAAGACTTACTGACGGGCAAATAGTGAAGATGTACAAATTAGCGGTGAACGTGATAGGTGTTTCCACCTTCCTCGTCAGCAGCCGTCGCAGAATCCACTTTGAAAAGAATGACACGCATGTAACGGTACGGAGGTGTGTCCCACCACGTTGTACTCCACCACATCGGAGTACACAGATATCAAATTCAGTCCTTGGTTCATTTCTACAGGGAATCGAAAATATTTCGCAAAATCCAAGTTAACGGTCACGGCTGGTATTTCGTTTCTCGTCTTGATCATCTTGGGGTCTCCACCCAAAATGTCATACAATTCAGAACAAAATGTAATGGCCAATACTTTGTTCTCTGAAAATTTGATCAGTAGACGACGAGCTCTTTTGTGGTACTCGATCGTGACACTTCTTCTGGCTTTCTCCAAGCTTTTACCAAACATGAAATTGAACCTGTCGGCAATGGCGTTCACCAAATGTAGACCACTAAAATAATTGCCCGCAGGAATTTTCAACAGATAAGTGGAGCGATTTGTTTTGGGGTCTTGTGTTTTCATAAAGTCAGCTATAGTGGCATGTTCATCCATGGCGTCTTGCACTTGCGGGTCATGAACTTCCACCGTAAAAGTGTTTTGATTTTTGCCGATGTTTTTGATTTGTGTAGGGTGAACTATTTCCACCAAAGCCTCTTCCCAATGCGTTTCGTGATCCAATTGGATGGCTTGAGGTAATCTGGCCGAGAAACAGCACAAAGTGTTATTGGGAAACACCTCCATGGAACTGTCACTGGGTAACGTTAAGTAACATTGGTTGTTCATAATTCCACAGTTCTAGTGTCTGAGGAGTCACTGGAAGTCAGAGGAGTGTCTAAAAGAGGATGGTTAGGGTGACTGTTGGAATGGGGACTAACGTTGGACACAAGACTCCCGTTGTTGTTTCTGTTAGAGGAATATTTCAGAGACGGATTGGGAAGAAGGTAACCGATGCAACTGCTAAGTAAAATGGTCCACAATTGTTTGTCTTCTTGTTGCAAACTCAAATTGGCAACGGAAGCACCGATGACACAATACACCACAAAGATTTGGCAGAAAAAGACGACTTGCGTTTTAGGCACACGTTCTCCACACCACACCCACAAGGGTTGCTTTTGCAAATCTTGCAGAGAAGAACTGGGGAAAGGAGTGGTCACTGCAGTAGCCGAGGATGTGTTGAAGGGCATGATGATCACTTCTTTTTATAGTCGATGAGTTGCAAGGCGTCGATCCAAGAGTCAAAACTCGGCGGATATCCTTTCCAATGTACTTTGACTTCTTTGACACGTCGCTTTCCCACTTTACGAGTTCTTCGATCGAGAATGCTTTCGATCGCGTACACGTCGTCTTCTTTTTTGGTCACATGTTGTAACTAGGGCAAGTAAAACGTTCCTTTTAACACTTCCCCGTTCATGTCTTCCAATTTATAGACGGGAGGATAACGGCCACGCACTCGTTCGGTGACACGAAAGTGCGTTTGGTTTTGCCAATGCGTATCTAATCTCCTGATGCCAACGCTCCACCTTTTTTGGGGACGGTCACTGTTGGGGACGTAGCAAACAGGCGCTCGAAGACGGTCACTTCGTTGTCAGGAGTCACTTCTTGGGGTGGGCACGCCCAATGCTCCGATGGTAAGATTCGTTGTACGATTAGACGAGGTGTGGCAATACGTCGATGTACTTGAGAGTGTGTAGATGCGTAAAATATTTCCACATGCGTTCTTTCAAGGTGCGTTGAAAACGTTCCACGATGCTGGCTTTTGTTTCTGGATTCTCGGTGTTGAAAAAATGAATGTCACGTTTCTTCAATTCTTTTTGGAAAGCTTGGTTCAGAAATTCGGTGCCTTTGTCAGTTTGCCATCGAAGAGGGTGACGACCGCTTGGTTTCAACACCAGTTTGAGGGCTCGCACTAACTCACTGCTCCATTTGGAAGTCAATGGTACGACCCAAGCAAAGTTGGAAAAGACGTCGATGACACAAAACAAATATTTGTAGCCAACGATTGTAGGTGGCCAAATGAGAGACATCGGTTAAATCGGCTGGCCATTGATGATCGATACCCTCCACTCGAGTACGACTTCTGGAAAATTTTCGTCGAACGGGTTTGTGTAAGGTGTACTTGTCTTGTGCTTGTAACCATCGTTGCACATGAGGTAAACGGATACTTTTCAGTCGAGTTTTGGCAGCACGATACAATTGCTGAACTCCTCCGTAACCTGCGGGATGGACTGGATCGTAGTAAATGCTGGCTAACACATTCTCCATTTTTTAATGAATGATCCACTCTTCACTGATGCTACTCTGAATGGGACTAGGGGGTGGTTTAGAAAGGGTTTTACGTGTCCGATGTTCCACGTCTGTAGAAGTTGAAGGTAGTGGTGGTGGTAATGTAATGGCTTTGGTCTTCTTTTCTTTTTCCACTTCTGGTTTCCCTTCTTTCTTTTTCACTTCTGTCGAAGGAGTGGACATCATCTTTTTAACTCAACCTTTAAGTTCTTCTCGTTGCGGTGTAGGGGAAGGGGTCAACAAGGCATCCGTGGGGTTGCGTCTGTGTTGACCGCTGGGGGTGGTGGTGATGGGCTTTTCATCAGAGTCTTAAAATCTTTCAGAGTGGGTAGAGCTGTTTCGTCTAAAGCTTTCTGGTGAAAGAATTGCAGTCGTTGCAACACTTGATCGTACCGTTGCGATTTTTCCGTTTCTGACAAATCGCTGCGATCCATCAACGATAGCAATTCGTGTTGTAACTGTGACATTTCGGTCAAATGAGGATTGGGAGGTAAATGAGGGGTTCGTTGTTCTTGCCAACGATGGTATTCCATCCATCGTTTTCAAGGCACTAATGCCAGTTTTCGTCCTTCCATTGGATTTCAAGGATCACGTCTGAGATCTTTTGACTCCAAAGGTCCCTTTTATCTTCCTCCAAAGGTCCCTTTTATCGTCCTAGACCTTTTTATCTTCATCCTCCCAGGATGTTTCCCAATGCTCCTTTCAGTAAGGGTCTTCCTATTGTTCTCATTACTCCTTTCAGCAACATGGGCAAAAAGGGTAAAATTCCTCCGCGTTGCACCATCTTTTTCTTTTGACTAATGGGTATTTTCTTTTGGACCATTTGGCGAAGAACGTGTCGATGTTTGGCTAAGCATTCTTTCTGATGTTTAGACAAAGGTATTGTGCCTTTCAAGACATTCAGACAACATTCGCACACGGTATCGATGACGTCTTTGGAGGTAGTTTGAATAAGTTTTTTTTCGCATGGGTGGAGGAGCTTTGGACAGGACGGACAACATGACCCAATGTTTGGCTAAAGGAGGTGGCAGTCCTTTCATTTTCTTTCCTTTGGGGGTAGAAGCGGAATGTCTTTTTGGGGGTGACATCTGTTTGGCTAAGCGCTTTTTAGGATGCCGTGACTGTCTTTTTCCTTTTCCTTTTCCTTTTTGGACCGAAGAAGGAACACGATGGTAACGGTGTGCACTTCTTGGAGGGGACACCATTGGGCGTTCAGCAGCGCAAAAATGCTGATCCGTATTGTTTGCCTCCGGTCTTTTTTTACACTGGAATGTGTCGCCACTGATTGTCTTTACGTCGTATCAACTTGATGACAGACAACACACGTCGTGGAGGAGTTCGCAACGGACTAAATCGGGACAGTTCCTGCTTGGACAAACCCAGTAAACTCTGTAACACACCCGTTCTCTCTTGGTTTTTGATATTAGGGGCAGGTACTTTGTGAGCAGCGGCCACTGTCGCTAAAGAGGAAGAGGGTGTCACCGCTGGAGGAGAAGTTTCTGGAGACGCTCTCTTGCGGGTAGAAGCTGTTTTCTGTGGACTTTTCGTTTTCTTTTTCTGATACTGTGACCTGGTCGTGACACCGTTGCTCTTTTTCTTTTTCTTCAGGGTACGTTTGGGCGTGGCTTTATTCTTGGGGACGACTTTGGGAGCATTAGGATCCCATTTTAAGAGGGAACGAATGATGACACCTCCTAGAGAACCGCTTCCTCCAGGATTCAAAATGATTTGCTTTTTGGTTTGAGTGTCAATGCGAGGATCGGCTAGCTGCGTCAAGGCGACTCTGTTTCTCTCAAAAAAACGTTTGGTTTGATGTGGAATCTGAATGATGCCTTGCAGTAATTGACGTTCTGTCACCGTAAACCATCGTAAGACTTCTTTGAGACTAGCTTCTAAGACACGAGCACGTATTTGTGGATTTTGTTCGCGACTGATACCGTACAAGGCACGAATCAATTTAATGGGAAGATGAGACTGAAGGGACGTCATGTTGACGCTGTTTGAGACAGACTTAAAGTGACCGAGGTTTTAATAGACTTTTTTTTGGTGATTGTGATTAAGTCGACGAAGGGGACGTGTACACGACAGGCCCTCCGTCTTGGCACCAGTGGTGAAACAGATGGGTACGAAATCGCAAATAATCGGGGGTAGTGGATTTTAAATCCGCGAGTAAATAAGCTTGTGGGGTTTGAGTGGCATCGTCGTACGCATGAGTCAGCCAAGGCGTTCCTAACTGTTTGGCTAAGACTTGTACTTGCGATTTATCTCTAGGGCTTTTAAACAACACCACGTAATGGGCATTGAGACTGCTGGTACGATGGGCTTTACTTTGTTGAAACAAATTTTGGGTGATGTAAATGACATTGGCATTATGATGATGCCCTTTGCGCGTAAACCAGAGTTTGATTTCTTCTTCGTCTTCTCCTAACATGTCGTCAAAAATTACCAAATGAGTTTGACTAGGGTCAGACACGATCCCGTCGTCCTCGCCAGGAATGCCTTCCACAAAGACGATGGAATCGCCTTGACTTTCTCGCAGAAGGCTGTACGCCGATTGCCACTCTTTGTAACACCACACGATTCGTTGAGGTGGACGATCGATCAAATGATGTTTATGTTCGATCAAACGTTTGACAAATTTGGTTTTGCCTGAACCGCTAGGTCCGGCAATGAGCATGTTAAAGGGATGACGAGGATACAAGGCCTCCCTACTAGTCCGATCTACGTGTTGATCAATGGCTTTGACAGTGGACTAAGAGGGAGCAGAGACAGTAGAGGTAGCCATAATAGTAGTAGTGTAAGAAATGTCACTTTTGACACGAAGACAGACAAGAGAAGAGTTTTTATACTTTTTTTCAGGACACGTTTATTGTCATCTTTAATGCTGAACAACACGAAAGACAAAAGTACATAAAAGCCAAATGGTTAAGTACATGGATAAAAGACACATCAAAACGATCATAGTGGAATATAAACAAGTCTCTGTACAACATTTATGGTGATCAAGAGGTGAAATTGTAGGGGTAGTGTGTAATGTTCTTAGAGTCTCTACACTCCTTGACACAGTCACACAAGAGTCTTCCCGGAACGGCCTTTCGGGGATGTCGATAACGGCCCTGTCCTGAAGAGAATGGTTTTCCTCGGTCACGACTTCTTCTTCTGGCACTGTTACTAACACTGGTTTAAAAGTTACTTTTTTCACTAAACGTTTTAATTTTTTAGGATTACAAATCTTTGCCATAGTGTGCCACTTCTTTTGTCCAAGCCTCAAAGCCCCATCTTTTCCAGTCACGTACATCTTTCCAGTGAGGGTGTAACTCACAAGCTACACACACGTTGTCGTACACATCTTCAGTGCCTAAAAGTTGACGAATCTTGTTTTCCCGTGCAGGCTGAGAAGTATCAAGATGAAAGCGCAAAGCTTTGAGCAGAATGAGTCTCTCGTGTACATTTGAAGGAACCACTTTCATGCTTTTTGGAGTGGTATGTACTGTTCGTAAAGAGTCCACAAGGAATCGGCTGGTAAACGAAATCCCAGAAAGCAAGTCACTAAATCACACACTACACGTCGACCCCAATTCAATGGACACAGTTCTCGTACTAGACGATCGTAATCCTCTACTGTTTGAATAGTGTCATTGATTTCCTTCCACGGAATCTGTTGTTTCACGAATGATAAAGGTCGTGGCATGGTAGTCAGTTTTTATACCCTCTTTGGTGTCAGGTAATAAGTGTACTTTTTGAACAGCCTCGATTTTATTTTAGTACCGTACCAAAAAAGTTTAGTCACTAACTCACACACCACACGTCGCACAGAAGTTTCCTCTTGAACTAGAAAGAATTGTTCTTGTAAAGATTTGTTGTAATCCTCTAACTCGTCCGTTGGAATTAAGTGTATTAGGATCACCTTGTAAGTTGAATGAGTGGCATCCAAAAATTTATGAATTTCACGCGAGTCATCAATGTATGACCACTGGAACACTATCATCTCCTAGAGCGAAAGTAATGGACAAAGTGAGCAATTTCTGAGCACTGCCATTTCAGGAATCGGTCAAGAATGTCAATGAAATCTTCAAATGTAAATGGTCTATAGCGGAATATTAGGATGAACGCACCCATGATCCAGATAAATCTGGCTTCTTTGTTGACTTTTGTCAATTTCCTCTTGTGAATTTCTCGACATAAAAGTTCGACAGTCACAAATTGAGATTTGGCTCTGGCAAGTCCCAGCCAAATTTCCTTGTAGATCTTCTCTTGCAATTCGTTTGGTAATGTTTGAAGATTATTTTTTAGATGGGGTTTAAATACTTGTCTAGTGGTTGTCCAACGTTTGACTCCTGGCCACGTAGCTGGTTTCTTACACGAGATGGTATGCCCACTTCAAGGACGAGGTCCCACTAAAGGTAGGTAGTGACAATCCGGAGACCATCGAGCATGTTCCAGGTAAGCGCAATCTTTCTTCTCCCACTCGTGAAGTGATACACCACAACTGAAGCACTTGACTTTATCCCCAATCGCCCAAGTAGATAAATCCAGCTCTAGCTAATTCTTCGGGGGTAGGTCCTCCCAGATATTTTGGCCATTTCCTCGGAAGGTTTGGAATCGACTTTCATAGTCGCAGTATTCAGGCAAACGCACAGGGAACGAATACTCGTCTTTCACAGGTTCATTTCGATGAGGGTACGGTGAAATATGTAGGAGTGTGCTCAGTTTTACATGACATCCGTAGGGTGGTAGCCGCATGGTTTCATAATGATGACATCTACCATAAAAACCAGTAAAGTGAAAAGGTGTGCGATAACGAGTGGCATCGCTTTCGCATCCGTCAGGTTTGACACGCACAGCATCACTTTCCATGGTAGGTATCGTAGTAGTAGTTATAGCAAAGTTCCCATGATGATGTGGTACTGAATCGCTAAGGTCATAGCGTACGGCATCCCTGCCATCGCAAGGCACAGCATCGCACTCGAGTTTGCTTTTGCTTGATACTTGCTGTTTGAAAGGATTCATCTTTCTCGCTTGGCAATGGTAGTCACAATGAACTATCGGTCTTGAACGTTGTCATTTTTTTATATGCTGACCAATATCGTCATGACCGTACGGTAAAGTGAAGTGATTGGGAAGCCGTACTCGTTTCTGGTACACGATTTGACAGACTTTTTCCAAGGGCCGGCTGCCGATTTGGTGTGTGGGTAAACGTACAATCTTGTGCGGTTCGTGCGTGGTCACTTTAAAATTTCCATCCTGTCCAGACTGCAAGGCTTCTTTCAAGACGCCAAAGTTCACCAGTCGACTGGTGGGATAATTGAGAGTCAATCCTTTCACTTTACACTCCGTGTGTACTTCTCCTTGTGGGTCTCGGTATTCGTAGCCGTAATTTTTGGGACCGCCACTAGCAAAACTTAGAATCTTGTCGTCAGGATGCTCGCCCGTCCAGGCTCCTAAACGGTCTTCTTCGATGACAGGGTGAGGTTGACCCAGACGATCGATATAAATGCAACTGTCTGTGTCAAAATACAGCACACGATCTAATAACAGTTCTAAAGCTTTGTACAGTTTTAAGCGAGCATGGGCTGTCACGTAAGCCGCAATGATGACATTTCCAAATTCGTCGGCTTCTACAAAGTCCAGTTCTTCTTCGTAATTGACTAAGATCAAGTCCTCACGAACAACGTCCACATGTTTCTTGTATTTGGTTTTGTCGTGAATCATCTGGAAGTAGAGGGAAGGTTCTGTGAAATACTCCGTCTTGGGTAAACACGGTCGTTGTGCCATTTAACCCCACAAGCAATTTAACATCACTTTGGCAAACGATCACCTTCCTTCGTTTTTTCGACGTGGTCTGAAGTGATGCTTTCCTGCTTCCAGTATTTGTCTTTGAATTTTTTTTGGTCTTCGGAAGTGCGGCAGCAGGAAGGATAGCCGCTGGCTTCTTGTTTCAGTTTCAAAAAGGCATTCACGTAGTCTGCGAAAATGCCTTTCTGAGTCTCGTCGCCCTTGTGGTATTTTTCTGTCTTGGGAAAGTGGTAAATTTCGTACACTTCTAACAGTTGGTATCCCAGGTCCAGAGCTTTGAACAATTCCACGCTGACCCATGTTCCCGTCAAGGCGCGTTCTTCCTGGCTGTGCTGACAAGTCGGTCTTGGTTGCACGTTTCGGCACAAGTACGGCACAAGGGAAACATCAGTTTTCCTTGGCAATGGTGAGGTAAAACGGGATGGTACAAGTCCGTGGGAGGCAAAACTTTACATTTGATCAATCCTTCGTATTGGCGAATGTTGTCCAGGTAGATGTGTTCCGTCAGCAATTGGGGGTGCCCTGCGGGGAAGTGACAATATTTGCACACGTACGGATACAGGGAACACACGTCCAAGTATTTGATTTCCTCTCCTTTCTCTCCGTCGGATTGGTACAGCAAACAGGTGGCATTCATCCGTCCTCCGTACAAACTGTCCCTTGGGTTCAGTGGGTACACCAGCTTGCAACTTTCCACGATGCGCTTAAACTCGGTATCGGTTTTCAAACGGTGATCTTACTCGTGTTCCCACATTTCTACCACTCGGTATCCTTGCTCTTCTAACTTCAAGAGTCGCTGACAAGTGGTCTGGTACAAGTCTTCCATGGTTCGTTGTAAAAACTTATTTGTCGTCTTACGTTCAGGGTAGCAGATGGGACATCCGTGAAAAAAGCACCCGTTAAACTCGTACACAATCTTGGGGTTTTCTAAGTCCCAGCCATCCACCGAATACCTTCCGATGGTCTTTTCGCCTCCTCCGTTGCGAGCATGTTGGATCCATTTGTCTTCCTTGTCGCACAAGTAATGTAACCAGCGTAGGGCTTTGACCGGGTATTGACGTTTGACAAAATTGGTAGTTTGAGGACTGATGACAGCCAGGGTATTTTCGGGCATGAATCGTTGACGGTACACTAAAGAACACGCTTTGGCAATAGTGCAGGCTTCTTTCAAAGGATCGGTCCCTCTGTGCTCCATGAACAGTTTTCGAAATTTTTCACAGCAACGCTGTAAAATGTTCACGTCGGAACGACAATACCTTAAGATTTCTTCCTGAAAGTCGAAGGGGTCCGAGGCGTGAGTCTGGTACCAAGCGTAGAAAGCTTCTCGTTGTTCGGTCCGCATGTTGTCGGGGTCGTAGTAGTGAGCCTCGGGAAAATGGGGTAGAACGGCGTGTTGATTGGCTTCGGTATTGGAAAAGTGTGGAAAATAGCCTTTGGCCATCTCTGTCATTCCAAATGTTTTAGACATGCGACTCAAAGGCATGGCCAAGTAACTCATCGAATCTTTAAACTGCACTTGACCCACTTGCATGGAAATGATTTTGGCTCCGTTCAAAATTACTTTAGGACGTTCGGTACTTTGTTCCGTATAGTATCTGAGGAGAAATTGTCCATCGTATTCCGAAAATTTTTGAGGAATCACAGTGGCATAGCGATGACAATCTCCGTAACGTTCGATGTCTTCTTGGCTCCACGTCTCGTCGATAGGGTGTAAGATCCATTGGGCAAAATCGGTCAGCGTGTTTGGTCTTCGAAAGATTTTTTCACGTCCTCCAGGAATCTTGGTAGAGTGAGGGCAATGAGTAAAGATAGGCTCTTGGATGCACTTCTCATACGCTCGGTGATCCACGCAGAAATTAGGAATGTGAATGCCAGTCTCTTGCATGCATTCGAAATTGAAAAAGATGAAATGGCCTTTCTTCTTTGAAATGTTTGCCTTGAGAAAACAAAGGTCCGCGCACTTCTTGAGGGTGCACTTTCAAGGTGTAGCGTGGAGCCAAGACGTCTTGCAATTTTTGCATTTCAGGAATGCCACAGGGTGTGTCTTTGGAAAGGCCAGCTTGCTGTAACAGGAGTTCTGCTTCTCTTCGTTGTTTGGATCGGCTAGATTTTTTAATAGTTTCCCAGGCTCTTTTCCATTCTGCCGTGTCGTTCTTGTCGGCATACGTTCGTCTCACCACGATGGCACAGGCTAAACACATCTTGTCTTGAGGGTTGTTAATTCGGACGAGGCTCGTTTTGGTGATGCGAAGAGCGTCCACCAGTAACACTTTTTGAGTCCGGTCCCTTGGGGAAGAGAAACGTGGGTCATGAACAGTGTCGCTTTTCCATCGGTGATGTGAAACTTGTCGTTGGATTGCTGCACGTGTTGAATCTTGTTGATGAGTTTGGAAGGTTTCAATTCTGATGGACTGCTAAACTCGATCCAAACGGGGGACTTCAAACTGTCGTGATGAATGGAAAGTCTCAAGCGATCGTCTTCTTTGGCTTCACATTCCCGTTTCAGTGTGGTTAACAAAGAATCCCGCACGTCGGTGATGAACCCTTCTGCTTTCTCCAACGGTACGTCGGACTTGAAATCTTTAAACTTCACTGCGTACGTGTAGGCCGTAGTTCTAACTTTTATAGAGGAGCGTTTTTCAGTCTCTCGAATGTGGTGGTACTTTTCAGGGTTTACTGGTGGTGATGGATTTTGACTGGGTGTAGACTCTCTGGGCCTAGATTCTGGCTGACTCATCTCATCTTCAAAATCGCTGGCATGAATTTGAGCCAAGACTTCAGCTACTGTGCGAGGCGATAAATCACGTTTCTGCCTCTTACTTTCTTCTCCTTTCTTTACGAAATGATGCGATCGTTTCATCTTGACTGCAAAAAGTCAAATGACTACATTTGAAACGCCATGGACCCCTATATGTCCATGTCAGACTTAGTGTATATATAAAGGGTTGCTGCCTTCCCTCTCAGTATTCATTTTGCTGTCAAGCTGATCAGCACGATGGAAGAACCCACACAAATCGAACTTCTGATTAGAGCTTTGCGAGGTGTCATACGAAGGTTTTCTTCAGACAAACCGACGGACTACTCTCCCTCCTTTCGAGATAAAAGTCAAGATACTTGCTATATCTGTCAGAAGAAAGGGCATTGGACTACAGACTGTCCAGATCGTCAAAAAAGCAAGACCAGTGTCAGAAGAGACAAAAGTCAAGATACCTGTTATCATTGTCAAGAGAAAGGACATTGGTCTTCAGGCTGCCCTAAGAAACAACAGGAACAGGAGGAGGAAGAAGAAGAAGAGGTGCCCTCGGCAAAGGAAGAACTCCGACACGTTCAGAAAGAGAAGACAGAAAAGAAAAGAAGACGAGAAAAAAGTGAGGAAGAAGAGGTGGAAAAAATTGTGAAAGTGAAGAAAATCAGAAAACAGAGAGAGTGAAAGAAGAAAAAAGATACAAAAGAAGTCTATGAACTTTTTAAAAGTGTTGTGTTATGTTGTGTTGTGACATTGAATTGTAAATATTTGTACCAGAATAGACCAGACTGAAAAAAACCGTAAGTGTCTCTTGGTTTCGATTGTTTAGAAGAATTAGGGTCTACACTCATGCACTCACAACACGTATATCATAGGGTTAAACAAGGGTTTTTTGAGTTTTAATTGATTTTGGCAAAATGAATATCATCTCTTTCGAAAGAAATGAGTGGCCCTGAAAAGGACCGTTGGGTGTTTGTTTTTTTCTTAGAACAAACATAGGGACGAGAAGCAATCAACTTTAACTGCCTTAAGCCTTTGCCACGGCCAAGGCCTACTTCTGGACTTGCTCCTATCAATGATTTGGTAGGAATCACTAGGGATGGTATCTCCGGTGTAGTAACAGGGTTAGACTGTTTGGCTCGGGAAGGTCTTTTTCTCTTGGGGCGTAATAAAGAAGTCTGATACATTTGTTTCAGGCTTCTTAACTCGGCCAAAATGTTCAAGAGTACCGTTACCGTTTGAGGTTCACTGTTCTCCTTCTCTCCTAGACCTTGTTTCTTCTCTGCTGCTTCTTCCTGTCGTTTCCTTCTTGCCTCTTCTTCTTCTCGCTGTTGTTGTTCAAGGAGAAATGCTTGTTCTGCCTCTTTCTGCTGCTGTAAAATTTCTCCAATTCTTCTTTCTGTCTTTGTTTAAAATCCTCGACGTGTGGTAAAGAAGGAGAAGGTGGCGAAGGTACTGGTACTGGAACAAATTCTTGCGAAGAGAGAAAATCTGCTCAATCCCAATTGAAATCGGTCTCTTCTGGAAGTAGCGCTGTGTTAACTTTGGTAGCCACTGCTATCCCATCGCGTCTCCACAGCTGGTGCAACCCAATTCATTGTCTTCTTAGTTTCGGTCATGTTTCACAAAACAATGTCGCATCGATTCACTGCGTACAGACGCTAGCGCACCTATATAGGGAATGTGACGTCACAGGTAGCTCTCTTCGGATTGGAAGACAGACTCCGCGACGTGACTGAATTTTGTAACGCGTGTTGGGATTGGTGAACAATTTCAATCCGTTTCGATCCGGTCTTCCACTATAAATAAACGCGGTTCACTTCATTCCCTTCACCTGTTCCTCGTCACAAAGATGTGAACCAACGTTGAATCGTCTACTCTGGTATCGTCGATGCTGTTCTGTACGGACTTACCCATGTATGTGAGATCATCATGGAGAATCGTTACGATCACCGAGACAAGCGTTTGGAAAAGAAGGACCTATGTGGAAAGACAAGGCTGTCTGAAGCGAGTTCTGATTTATGGACCAGAGGTTAGACGAAGTTTGAGAAAGAGAAGAAGACCTATGCGATGCCCTCTATGTTAACGGAATGATGTTAACATAACAAACAACGGCCCTTTTCAGGGCCACTCCACTGCCTCGAAAAGATTTTTTCTTTCTTGCCTAAAAAAATATAAAACATACTCTACTATCCACTGACACGAACGCAAATGCATAACACTTTGTATAGAAATGAAACAGGTGGCATGACGTCACGGTACTTGCTACATTGTTGCAAGTGTCCAGTACCGTGACGTCATATTGACCATATGGTATGCTAGTCGCTATACAAAATTCCCATTGTCCGTAGACGTACCCAGGGTGATATTTTGTCCATAGAAATCTTGTCCGTAGACGTGCCCAGGGTGATATTTTGTCCGTAGAAATCGTGTCCGTAGACGTGCCGGGGGTGGGGGTGGGTGGGTCTGTAATGTATTTTCCCATTGTCCGTAGGGTGCCCCACATCGCTACTCCCATTGTAATCCGATTAATTTGTAGGAAGTGTTCGTTGTTGAATACAAAGTGTTTAAACTTGAGACTCTGTGTTAAAATAGGATGTTGGAGGGGATGGATCGACTATCCCATGTTTCCTTGCAGGCTCTGATACCTTCCTCGTGTGGGATATTGGTGTGTAAGGAACCTACATCCCTGGTGACGACGAGAGCGTTTTTAGAAGGCTAGTGTTGATGACATGTTGAAATCGTCCGTGGTAGCTAGGATATATGAAGGCATTTTTTTTTCCAAGAACGGACGAGGGTGAAAATCAACGAATTCAGATATTTTGTTAGTTGAATGGCTGTTTCAGGAGATTATTGGCTTTCCAGGGTTACTCTCTTTGTGTATTTTAGGGCGTAAATAAAATGTACCTGGTTTTGGTCCACTGTTGGAGTTAAGTTCGAATTTTGTCATCAATGTGTCCTGCGTTATATATGTCTTTAATGTCTGACACACAGTTTAATATATACCATTTTTGAAAAGATTTGATTTATTCCCAATTTATAAAAAGTATCTTCTTGCAATGAATTTTGATAACGATTCTCTGTACGTATTTCTGAGGTTAGTGCAGTGAAGCGCTGATATATTATTTTTTGTTCTAAAGGTATCTGTTTCTGCCGTGGGATGCATTTTTTTGGGACTGTTGGACGGTTCTAAATCAGAATGCACCGCACCTTTGTGACGGGTTTGTTTTGAGTTTAATTTTTGTTCAGTCTGTGCTGCTTTATTTAACTGGGCCCGGTGATTTGATTATTTGTATTAGTTTATATGGGCCGAATTATGTCTTCCAAATGAGGCGGTTCCAATGCTTACTTTTGTAGTTTTTTTTTTGGGGAGGGGAGGAGATTTTGATATTTAACGCGCTGTGCAGTGGGCCTTGGTGGTCTCGAACTTTGGGCCAGCTTATATTTTATTTGTTTCTGTGGTCAGATTAGTGGGTCTTCTGTTCTTGTTCTGTGCACTGAATAAATCTTTGCCGCCTTGTGCGACGGGGTCTGATGGTGAGGGGTTTGGATCACCTATACACCTGTTTAATCTTGTGGTCAGTTTGCCAGGTCCTATGGTTAGGTTACTCATTGTAAACCAATAGTTACCTCCTTGTGTGACGGGGCCTGAACGGCATGGGCTTAGGACCACCTATATTGACTACGTATTTGTTAGGGTCTGAGTTATTGCTGAATTATATTTCTGGTCTTTCACAGATACCTTTTTCTAACTTTAGAGAAAAGGATTGGCATGTTTTGTTATTATAGATCCAAGTTATTTGATTAGTGGAATAACACGGGAGAAAGTTATCTAGAGGATTAGTGGATATATGAATCAGAGTTATTTTGCTTTTGGAGGAATAGAGCTAGGGTTATGTTGTTTTGAGGTACTGTTTGTTTGTAGTGTTTACTGACATCGATTGTCTATAAAGTCTGTTGAGGCGTACCCATGTAAGTCAACTAAGCTGGAGTGGGGGCCTCTACAACCACGGAGGGTTGGATTGGTCTTCCTTAAGGCAAATCAAGTCCTCTAGTGGGAATGATATCTTCCAATCTTAACCCCGGGGCGGATCTCCCCTCACCCCGAATAGACATGTGGGATTTGCTTATTTTAACTATTTTATTTTGTATCCTGTATACTACTTAATAGGTTATAGTGGTTTTGAGACTTTTCTTTTTCTCTTGTAATGTTCGTCTCCCTTCGTTGTAGTTGGGGAATTCATTGATATCGTGGTGAATTATAAGAACCTACCAAAACCGCTGCCTAAAAGATTTTTGTTTTCAGTTTTTGATCTTGTCATGACTTTAGTTCCATATGGGTTCACCAGTATTGGGATGCTGACATTTCTACGCAGCTGTGTTTTGTATGTTATTTAGCCCGCCTCCTTTGGACTATTGTCTCATTTCCTTGCCTTTTGTTATCAATTTTCGCCGAATTATATTGCAGATTCACTGGACGCTTTAAGCCAGTTGTTGAAGACAGCATTCGCTCAGTGTAGTTTTAGCTTCTTCATCGGTCATTTTATTACAATATGGGATGGCAAACACATGAATTCTACAGAAGAATTATTTTAGTCCAGGATTTTATGTCAACAGATTATCTCTGCTAGAGAAGTTACCCGATTTCAGGGAGACCTGTACGTTGAGGGAGTCGTTTGTTATAACTGCTTTTATTGTTTGGGCATTTGGTATCCATGCAACTGCTTGATTAACTGTTTAGAATCAGACTATATAAATAGAGTATTTTTTGGATAGTCTCGCCCCCATCGAGATGTTCCCCCCCCCCAGTCACCATCGCCGCTACAGTGCGTCCTGTGTTTAGGGATTTAGAATCATCAGTATAGATAAATACCACTTTTATCAAATACTATTTGCCCTCATCTATAGATATATACCACTTTTCTCCAATACGATTTGCCCTTATTTAGATATATACCATTTTTCTTCAACACTATTTGCCCTTATTTAGATATATACCACTTTTCTCCAATATTTTTTGCCCTTATTTAGATATATATCACTTTTCTCCAATACTATTTGCCCTCATCTATAGATATATACCACTTTTCTCCAATACTATTTGCCCTTATTTATAGATATATACCACTTTTCTCCAATACTATTTGCCCTTATTTATGTTTGTTCTTGTTTTCTCCAATGGTGTGGGGCATTAACATTTATTTTTGGGGTGATGCAGGTCTATGGGGCAGGGCAGTGATATGTTTTCATTTCTCCTGGGATGTTATTGATTTTTAGTTCCCTCTGCAGGTCGAGGTCCCAAACACCCGTAAGATCAGCCTGAAAAGTGTATTTCATCTCTCGATTTTTCATGTTAAACTCGTCATTGGATTATTGGACATTCTTAATATTGTCCTTGTCAGTGTTTCTAACAATTGTCGTTTCAGTGTCTCTAACAAGGAATCCAACAAATCTGTAATGACACCTCTGCTTTAATGGGTGTCTCATCGGACTTGAACTCTATAAATTTCACCGTATATGTGTTAGCCGTGGTTCTAAATTTTCTGTATGTCAGTTATGTGGTTTCTCGAATTTGTGGGAACTATTGAACGACTAGATGGAGATCAAAAGCCTTTCTGCTAGCATATGATTTGTACAAGTAGTGTAATAAATTATACAGCTTCTCTATATTACTGAGCGACATAAGCGAGACAATTGTTTCAACGTTTGGTTGTACATAACATACATTTTTTAGATACTGCCTTCTAATAACATCATATTCTGGTCAAAGGCAAACAAAATGAAATTCATTCTCTATTAAATAAATATTTTTTCTTCTGTACAGTTCACAAAATCTGAATGCCCTATGGAATTTTCCCTTGTTTCAGTTTCAATCGTCAATTTAGGGCTTGAACACGTTATTTGCACTGAATGGTTTCTGAAATTAAATGGTGTATTGCAGGAGAGGTATTTCCCACATTGTAGTAGAGATTTATACTGACTATGGTAATAACATTTTGAGGAATTAGTAATATGCTCTGACCAAAGTTGGAATGCAGTGTCTCTAATCCTCTGTGTGGACTATGAAACAAATACTCTTTCATCTCCAACATCTTGTGTTATTCGTACATCTCCAAAGTCATATTGATACATCATATTTTTAAACTTTGTTCCCCATGTGACTGCCAATTTCGTTTAATTTTTTGAACATGACACAACGCTGATTTGGATATATATATATATATATATATATATATATATATATATATATATATATATATATATATATATATATATATATATATATATATAATTTGTTAATCGCATAAGGTTAATCCATTATTTTATACAGCTTACTATATATGATGTATAGAGACGGAACCTACCACATTTCCCAATAGACACCCACTTATTTGCAGTATTTGAACCTGAGAGACATCTCTTACCAAATTGAAACTACACTTCCTCAATGACTTTTGAGTTCTTAATACCCATGTTTAAGCCCCATAACATAATATTGGTTTAATATTTGAGCCAAATATTTTGAACATATCTCTGACATGAAATCGCCCGAACCGCTTTTGAAAATAAAATATTCGTGTCGCAGATGTTTTGGTTTGTGCAGTTGACATTTGTTTAGCCATATACCTTTCAAAATCGGTGTAAAATATAATCTCTATTTATAATAAGGCACTACTTTTATTCGTTTTTCATAACGTGCCATGTGTTTTCATTCTCTTCACATCCCCCCCCCCTTCCTTAATACCACTATTTTGTTTATTGAGGTTTACCTCCATACCAGTTCTATTGTCTTATTGAGGTTTACCTCCATACCATTTCTATTGTCTTATTGAGGTTTACCTCCATACCATTTCTATCACAAAAGCTTCCTATAATACTAATATTGTTGTTGCAGTATTCAAACTGTATCCAAACAGTTTGCCAGATCATCTGCGTCCAATAAAACACAGAGTGATAAGAATGCATTTGCTACATTTTCTTCTAAATGTGAGATATGTTTATTTATATACAAACTAAATTGGGTTTACTACGCAACCCTGTATTATCACAAGAATGCAGTTCAAATAATCTGTGAAGCCAGTAGTAGTTCTAACACATCTCTTTAAGGCTGCATACAAGTTGTTTTAGTATATTTATCATTTTGCCATGAAGACGTTTACGAATATGTGATATCCACAGTTGTCCAAGATCAACTTTGTCGAATGCATTCTTAAAATCAGCAAAAAGGAAATGAAATCTTCCTTTATTTTTGCATAAGTACTCTTGCACTGAGACTTGTAAATTGAACATGATATAAATAGTGCTATTTTACTTTCTAAAATCCGTTTGTTCTTCAACAAGATATTAGCCACATCCACCCCCAACAAAAGGCTCACTACACCTAATAGGTAGACCGTATATTAAGTGGACAAGGGGAAATGAGTAAAATAATCATAACAAGAATAATTTTACTGATAGTAATAAAAAGATAAGAATAATGAAAATAATAAAGGTTAATGTAAGAAATATAGACACAACCAAACGATTAGAAACACATACGAAATTAAAATAAGCAAATAACGCTAATTAACAAAACGAACAATCAGGTCAGGGCCACATACATAACCAGTATGAATGAAGAAGAGATAAACGAGCGGATAAGAGCAGAAATGAAAAAGATCAGGAAGAAGGAGATATAACCAACAACAACAACAACAATAACTCACAGGGTAATAAAGAATATACATAACGTAGATCAGGAAAGAAGTAGCAGAAATAAAGAAAATACAACAGAAAGGAGCAGAAATGAAGATCAAGAAAGAAGAAGCAAAAGGCAGTAAACCATCAGGGCAAAGACTAACGAAGACACTGAGAAGGAAGGAAGAAAGAACAGAAAAGAAATTGCCAACCAAAACAAATGAAAACAACCCCAAAACCCCAAATTACCTCCACCTCCAACTAGAACAATCGAGAGACATACACATCAATAGTTGAAATATAGTATAGCAAACAAAACAGGAAACGAACACACACACCTGTAACTTACACACAGTATAGCATACCCACCCCCAAAAGGTATATTACGCACAACACAACTGTCAAAGAGTGCATTCATTCTAACCCAAGAAAGCACTCTTCAGATGACAGGTACAAAATTGATATGCTGCTTATCCCCACGTCTGTTCAATCTGATCAATGATCTATATTTCATGTCTGGTACATCACAGTAAGTCTTGCATAAATTATGTATCCATGGTACATTACAGCAAGTTTTGCATGAATTATGTATCCTTGGTACATTACAGCAAGTCTTCCATGAATTATATATCCAACATTTTAGATCTTCTGCCTATCACTTTGAGAGTCAAGGTGCTTTGGAAAGGTTTCATCAGACATTAAAGAGTTTGATTAGGTCATATTGTATTGCTTTGATACAGGAAAAGATTGGAATGTAGTTGTGTAATTGTTGATGTTTGCTGTTAAGGGTCAGAGCAAAAGTCTTAGGTTTTAATCGTTTTGAATTGGGACATACTGTCCATGGACCATTGAAATTACTGAAAGATAGACTTCTTTCAACTAGACATTAATCTCCTTGACTATGTTGCCGAATTTAAATACAGACTGTCGAAGGCTTGCGAGGTGGCAAAATCTAATCTTTAGTCTGTTCAGTCAAGAATGAAATTGAGATATGACAAACATACAAAATATAAGAGCTTTCATTCAGATGATAGAATTGCGGCTTTGTTACACATACCGTAAAGTCCTCTACAGGCTACGTATTTTGGTCCCTTACACCATTGAAAAGAAAGTGAGTGACTAGAATGACATCTTAAATGCCCCTGGGAGGAGAAAGAAGATTGTGTTGGTTGCATGTGAGTATCAAAACTTTGTTGGTTGTATGTGAGTATAAAACTTTGTTGGTTTTATGTGAGTAATAAAACTTTGTTGGTTTTATGTGAGTAATAAAACTTTGTTGGTTTTATGTGAGTATCAAAACTTTGTTGGTTTTATGTGAGTAATAAAACTTTGTTGGTTTTATGTGAGTAATAAAACTTTGTTGGTTTTATGTGAGTATTAAAATATATTGGATTCATGTAAGCATTATAAACAGTTGGTTTCATGTTAGTATCAAAATCCATGCTCTTTTCACGTGAGTATCAATATACTATGTTGCTTTCATCTGAGCATCAACACACTTTGTTGGTTTCATGTTAATAACAAAACCTTTGTTGGTTTCATATGGGTATCAAAAACTGTTGGTTTCTCTAACTGCCATGAATGAACTTTCAGACCCGTTTTTTTCCGCAATGCAATCACGAAAGCTATTCAGTTGGATGTGGCTTATCTGATGATTGTTCATTGTGCTGGACGAGTTGACACACGTACTTCAGTGATATATAGAAAATATTGTCTACGATAAAGAATAGTTAATATTTTATTACCCTATCCAATTTACACTCAATTAGCAAATAGCCGAATTACATCCACGACCATACTAACATTATTTCCATTTTCTTTATTTTCAGTTAACGTCTTTAGTATTTGGAAAATCAATCTATAGTCCTTTTTGCTATCGGTGTATTTTCTTAAAATTTTATAAAATGTATAGTTTCAATTATGTTATGTTTTTCATTTTCCTTGCACATGTAAAATAATAAATTATTTCATCATTAATTTCAGTGGTCTCTATTCTTTGAATTACAATTGTTCATGTTATGCATACTTAATTTGCACTGTTTGTTGGTTATTTTAAAATTCATTATATGCCATGTACTTCATACTTGGCCTTACCTAAAATGAAGTTCACTGCCAACCTGACTAAAGACACTGATGTTTTCATTTCTTATAGTTAATATTTCTTTCGAGTGCATGTTAAATGTTAGGATCATTATCAATAGAAATAAACATATTTATTAGTGAATGGAGAATGGCTATTGGAATTCCCCAACAAAAATACCTAGCCTACCTGATGTTTAACACATTCTGTATAAAACACGTTTAGTAACAGATTGTTCCAGTATGGTTGTTTCCGTCAAGTCATAGTATTTCTAGAAAGATGCTAATTGTGGCCTATGTCAAGTAGAAGGCTTGATAATCTTATTTGTCTAAACAATAATCATATTTGTTTTATATATTAATATGCCTGTCTGTCTGTCTGTATGTATGTATGCATTTTGTACAATATTTGTAAACTAAGACTCCTACTATAAAATGAATACCTAGAATTCACACTCGTGTACGTTAAGTGTGATATACTGGAGAGTTCGAAGGAAGCATTTCAAATTGAACAGGATAGGAGGAAGTTAAATAATTAGAAATGATTGCCGATACAATTCTTGGTTACCAGATGATAACATTTAATATATGCCATCAATTCCTATGTAAATTGTTATGCTTCTTGTAACGATCATGTCATGTGGACTTACAAAATAACTGTCTCTAGCGCACGGTGCATGTCAGTCCAATACATCTGTACAGAGGGAGATGCAAGTTACTATGTGGGTATGTGACTTAGATTTACATCTGTACAGAGGGTGATGCAAGTTACTATGTGGGTGTGTGATTTAGACTTATATCTGTACAGAGGGAGATGCAAGTTAATATGTGGGTGTGTGATTTAGATTTTCATCTGTACAGAGGGAGATGCAAGTTACTATGCGCGTGTGTGATTTAGATTTAACAATTGCAGTAATCATATAGCTACAATGTCTGCAGTGTGGCAGTTTATAGCGATGCCTAGCAAAGTTGCATCCTGCCGTAGACTTGTAGCATCATGTGTCACCCAGTCACATTATCCTGTCACCTGGCCGACCAGTCCTAACAGTAATCTCTTAATGCTGAGCATCAAATGAGGTTGCTGTTAGTACCATTCTTATAAGTATTTGGTTTTGCTCGGCCGGGGTTCGAACCCGCGACCTCCCGCATCCGAGGCGGACGCTCTAAACATTAGGGCCACCGGAGAGGTGCTGCAAGTTACCAAAGAGCGGTTCAACTACGATTTTCAGATACACTTCATTAAATAATTTTCTCAAGTGTTACTTGTACTACTCATAGTATTTATCAACAATTATTTCCTAATTTGCTTCGATTTCTGGTCACAATAAATTTGAGAGATTTTTCAAAAAATGATAGAGTTCCGAAGCTGCACCTACCTAACAGCAGCTGTGTGAATCAATGTTTTTTTTTAGGTGTGGTCATTTAATGAGAATATTTCTCTCTCCTGATACCCTATTATTTCATTCATAAATGTATTTGTGACTATCAAAGTTGATATATTTCTCTTTAAATAACAAACTCTCCATGTCTAAAACTCCAGATTTATGCGTTTGGCTGGCGAACTTTTTATTTCTTTATATATATTGAAATACTTGAAGTAGCACTGGCATATTTAGCAGTACAAGGGAAATAACGCTGTAAACAAAAGACATGTCAATATATGCAGTTATTCAGGTTATTTCCCTTGAACAAATTGTATCGCAGTAATTCCAAACTAATCATTATCTGCAAGAATTCCCCAATTTCTCCTGTATAGGACTGTCAATTGTACTAATAATGAAAAAAGCTTATCACAGTCCCGGGCGTGAGTCCTTCATTTTATGCATACATTATACAAAATTCAAGTCGAACAAAGAAGTAAAGTTGGTGACATTTCCTCCGCTCATTGGTAACTGTACAAAGACACAAGATACAAGATATCGCAGGATGTCAACGATTGCTGATTATTTGAGATATTGCTGAATATAATAATTTTTTTCTGCATCTTGAATACACCGATAAAGCCCACATTTAAAGATCTGTTTATCGAATTTGCTGGTAATAAGGAAGTTTATCAATCAAAGTATCAGTAGACTTTAGTGCTTATAGCACTATATGGTCAAAAATTATCGTATAAACAAAGCACCATATGCTATAATTATCGTATAAACAAAGCATAATATGAATACAATTATCGTATAAGCAAAGTACAATATGCTAAAAGCAGCGTATAAACGAAACACAACATGAATACAAATATAGCATAAACAAAGCACCACATAGCTAAAATTTCCGTAAAAACAAAGCACCATACGGCTAAAATTAGAATATAAACAAAGCATCACATGCCTAAAATTATCACATAAACGAAGTACCATATGGCTAAAATTATCATATAAACAAAACAAAATATGGTTAAGTTAATATGGATTCCTATCATCGGACACACACACACACACACACACACACATAATATTGTATATATAATATATAATATATATATATAAGATATATATATATATATATATATATATATATATATGAGCAATTATATTATGTTATATACATACCGCCGGTGGCCTAGTGGTCAGAGCGTCCGCCTCGGATGCGGGAGGTCGTGGGTTTGATCCCCGGCCGAATCATACCAAAGACTTACAAAAATGGTACTAACAGCTGCCTCGCTAGGCGCTCATCATTAAGAGGTTAGTGTTAGGACTGATCGGCCTGGTGTCAGGATAATGTGACTGGGTGGGACATCATACTACATGTCTGCGATACGATGCCCCAGTGCTAACATCATAATAAACTGTCACACTACAGACATCGTTGCGATATGATTAAAAAATTGTTAAAGCTACGTTAAAAATCCAAATCACATCACATCACATCACATCACATCACAAAGAACCAGATTATAAATATGAGGTTATTTCTTAAATAATTAGTCTTGGTCTTTTTTTTCTCATAATTTATAAGTACCAGCTTGATTTTCAGAGATTCACAATTTAATCCACCTGTTGTGTTAATTGAATTTGAACAGTTATTGCGATAGAAACAAATCCGTGCAGGTTATATTCTACGTTTGAATGTAAGCATCATAATTTAAGTTAAAATTCTAAAGGTCGATTATGTTCTAAGGCTGAATAAAAAAAGCTTAAAAGAGTGGAAAGTCTACAGCCTGACTATCTAAAATATGATTAAGTAATATCAGGCAAGCCAGTAGAGATATTTATTTTATTTCTTAAATGCACGAAATATCTGTACACCCAAAAGAATAAATCATTCTCTAGGGATAAAGTGAATAAAGAAACTAACCTCAAAGACCTCGAGTTTAAGGAACATTTTGTATTTAATTAAATAAAAAAAGCCATGAAGAGATTTAAGTTGCATAAAGAACCCCGCAAAGATGGCGTGAAGAGCAAATATATACGTTATGGTGGGAGAACATAGGTAAAAACAATCACGAATCTGCACAAAGCGATGTTCAAAATCTGCCATAAACCTTGTGACTCGGAAGTCATTATTGTAGTACCAGTCAGCAAATGCGGAGGAGCGTAACATTGATCTTGTTAGCTTATTGGAACTTATCTTTACTTCGTTTTCGTACCGATCAATTCAATAATGTACTTCAAATAGATTTAAAACGTGGAACAAAACGAACATGCAATAGATCAGGTGTTGATAAGGATTGATTACAACACGGAATTAGGTGATAATAAAACATTTCAAGCTTGCCAAGGGCACATAAAGTTATATTTTGATGTAGAATTAAAAAACATGTAGAACGAAAATCCTTACAAGTAAGGAAACAATCATTAAAATATCTCGTTTAAACTTGCTGCGCTTTGAGGTCTTTCAGCTTCGTACATATTTACACGATCTCATACTGTCCACCTCCACACATACAAAGTAACGTTTAAAAAACTAATGCTTATAGGCATCAATGTATCCCGATAATTGTTTCCCTTTTCCTAAAAAAGCTGTTCCAAAAGAGGAGAAATTCCCAATATATGGCAAAGATGCAGTTAATTATTTTTTCCACTTTCCATCAGTTTAATATTAGATTTCTAAGTCAGGTCAGTGTTATAAAATCGTTGAAGTTCATTTCGCTTAACATTTACATACATCCTTCATCGCAATCTTTGATGAACACGTTTGATTTAAATTTTTCATTCCACTCTTCCAAAGGAATGTGTATAAAATTTATTAAAGTTCCCACAAGACTGTTTGATGGGGTTTGCTAGTTCAAAACAACCAATGAATTGAGTCTGATAATGTCAAGTTTAGATGACTGCTAGTTTCCTATCAGGAATGAGGAATATTTTTTCAACTGAGCCAGAAGATTTTTAACTACTCTCATTTCGCAATAATAGTTTAAATTTAGCGTATGTTTTAAATTCAAAGAAATCTTTATGTGAAGCAAAGTGAATGCAGCAGACTTTCACTATAGAATATACTCTGGACTGCATTGAAATTAATACATTTCTCGTTAGACTGTACTCTGGACTACAATGAACTTAGCAAGTTCCTCTAGTATATTGGCCTGTCCAAGAGTTGAGTTTTATTGTGAATCGTGCTTTCAAGTTCATTCTGCTGTCTCTACTTAAAGGAGGAAACATTAATAGTTATTTTCTAATTTACAAAACAAAGAGGATGCCTAATAATATGGTTGGTACACGCAGTCAAGACGATTGGTGCCGTATCTCGCAGATCTGCTTTCGAATCTCAATAGTGTACAAATTAGAAATTATCCAACTTGGATGACAATATTTTTTCTCCATTTTTAAAACTTCATTATATATTAGTATGCATCATCCAGTAGGATACAGGGATATAATTCACGCTTTGTTTGGTTTATATTGGTCTGTCTGTCCGTCTGTCCCTGTTTCTCTTTCTGTCTGTTTGTCTCTCTGTCTCTCTCTGTCTCTCTCTCTCTCTCTCTCTATATATATATATATATATATATATATATATATATATATATATATATATATATATATATATATATATATATATATATTGTAATAAATTTTGGAGGTGCGCATTTGGTTATAGCGCACCGTTTAAGGAATTCTTAGATTTGTGTGATTTTACTTGTTTGATTATTGGAATTCGGTGCAATGGAAGTATTCCGTAGCCTGAAATAATTGGCCAATTATTAGGAGCAAACGTCACGGAGAGAAAGTGTTAGTGAGTTTCCATGATGCCATGGTCAGTGAGTAGTGAATTAGACCCAAACCGCATGACTGTCCCTGTCATAATGTAGTCCTTAATAAAATCTAGTAGTATACCCTGGTGTTGTGACTGCAGTGGCAGTATTTACGGTAGGAAACCGGTAAATTACACAATGGAATAAAATGAGAAGGGACTCTGCAGAGACCATTTATGTCGCCATGGTGGCAAATGTGATGTAGTTGTATTGAAGTAATGTGCCTTGGAACCATGGATTGACTGGCCTAAGGTGGCGTAGTTAAAACAGTTCCCTGTGGTAGGGGATATTTGTAGAGTTTCTACGGCGTGAACTGCTGACGGTACGGAAAGTTGATGAAGGGAAACTATGCAAACGTGCGGTTGATAGATATTTGGCAAGTTGTGAATAATGTGGTCTTGCAATTATTAAAGTAAAATTTATGTATAGAATGGACACGTCGGGCTTTCTAACTTCAACTGAAGTTGTATAGAAGTCTTTGGAAATTTGGGGTAAACTTATGACTTCTAGCGGGAATCGCGCCAGGGTTTGACACCGCTCGGTCAAGCAAAGACCCCTGGCTTGTAACAATATATACAAATAATACTCCATGCAAGTTAGAGAATTTTTAATTCGTACTCTACGGAGAATAGAACTCAGGTCCGGGGATAAACGGCACCCATCGCCTTACCTGCACACACCAGACCATATTCCATCACGACTAAGCACATATCACCCAAAAATGATGCTACTTAATAAGTGTAATATTCACTCGTGTGTAGCAGACACAGTCGAACGACGACCCAATAATTAATTCTCATCTATCTACACAGTCATTCCGGATTCCTACGAAATAAATCAAGGTATATAGGATTAATTATATATCTGTATGACATATCTAGAGAAGGAAATAACAACAGTCATTAATTATATTATAACAATATGCAGTAAATGAAACGGATTATATTAGACTGTTTGATAAAAAAAGATTCATAGGTGTAATGTGTTATAAGATATGTAATCAACTAAGATAAAATTAATGTTTTCCTTACATATAATTTACCCTGGAACGTTCTTTCAATTAAACCACAATTCAACTTTCAAGCAAGACAAATAATGTATTCGGACTTGTTTTGCAGATATCTTACATATTATCGTATAGATTTCTTAAAGTTTACAAATCGTTATATTTAGGCATAATAGTCTGCATATGTATTTTACCTTCTAAAACCACCGTGAACAAAGTGTTCCTTATAATATTTCTGCCAGTAGATGTAAAATGAAAGGGATGGTTAGTTGATGGCTCGGCAGATATACATACATTGAGATAGAAGGCTAGCCAAGACAAAAACAGGTTTTGCCCGTCGGGGCGCAGATCGAAAGAGCGCATTGAGAAGGATGCTTCGACCAGGTGAAAGTCGGCTTCGAACCAATCTTGAGGGCTTTAGGCTAAAGCTAAAAAATACCTGACATTCATGTTTCTACTACATACATTTTCCGGGTTCGTGGGAGGATGTTGCTGGCCGCATCGAAATATTCCCCAGGTACCATACTTTGCCACCTACATAATCATGCCGAGCGTTTGACTAGCAGTACTGCGGATTATTTCCGCTGCAGTTTGACGTCACAAGCCGATTGATCCTTCTGTCCATCCGTCTCGTTGAAGTTGAAGCCACAGCAGCGTGATTAAGGCAAGCAACCTACGTCACTTGAAGTGATCCATCGTGGGAAAATTGAGCCGTCATATTTGACTGAGTTGTTGATTTGAGGTAAGATTATTTAATGTATGCATATTTTGATCAGGTTTTCAGAATATTATTGCTCTTAAACATTTGGTCCATGCGCTGCCTATAACTTAAGACACCTCAAGCAACCTTTCAAAAGTAATCTGTTGAGGCGTTTGAAGAAAATACAATACCCAAAGATAACTGATTAGCCGATAATCTGTTGTCTTTGCTACATACCATCAAGTACCTGAAAAGGTTTAATTAAAACAGAATTCAAAGCAAAACGTACATTCAGTCGAAGCGAAAATCCGTCATGGCGTCTTAAAGTTCCCGGAATGCATCACCTCCGATGACGTAGGTTGTAGAATTTGGTGTTTAAAGGTTGGTAACAAGCCTGCCTCGACTATACTCATTTACCAGGATTATTTTTTATACTGACACGGTACGAAGGCTATAACAAGCAGATGGTGTCAATCAGTCGCATCTTACAACAGTCATGAGGGCGCATCAAGCCTTTTTACATCTCATAACTTGCAGCGAAATGGAGGTGGGGTTCTTGAAATATAAATTCTCATTTTCGCATTTGGTATATAAATGAAACATATATCAATAAAAATAAAATAAATATTTAAAAAAAAGATTCAACAGGAAAAAGCTTTTGATGTGCATTTGACACATTTCAAGTGTAAGCAATGTCCATGGTTGCTTTTGACAAATCTCATTTTCGAGATACCGCTGAATATTTGTAATGGAGCTATGTGTTGATAGCACTTTTGGAATTTGTTTCAATTATTGTTACTGATCTAATTCAAAGCCTCCTACTCCGTATATATGTCCAGCATATCCGCACCAACAGCGCTATTTCAATCACAAATGTCTCAAACATATTCCTTATTCCGCTATTTACCCAAGATTTGCCTTGACCCTTATCTCATTATCAAAACTCAAAAGAAATAATTGAAATCAAGAAATCTCATAACCAACCAAGCAATGATAAATAATATACATAAAAGTTCATATGTGATCGATCGGAGACAATAGGCCCCAAAGAAAGAAAATAACTCTAAGTAGTCATCGGTTCATGTGTCAGGAGCTAAAGGAAGTTTCTAAATATCTTAATTCACAGAAAGAAAATGAAAGATCAGCTTATGAGAAGGGCTTAGTGAGATTGTTCAATGACCTAAACATGGGTCCCAGATGTTTGCGAAATATATTTATCCATATGAACACATGCATTCGTTTGAAAGTTTTACTTTCCTGCCTCCAACCACGAAATAATATTACCAGATCAAGAGTTACAGCAGAGGATTAGGAATGTATATAAATATGTTATGAAACATTTAAACCTAAATTCTCTTGGCGATTTTGATAGCTAGTAAATAAAGAATTATACTTTAATGTTATTTGATAATTTTGATGACTTTAGATTTGTGGTTTTGAATAATTATAAAATATAACAAGCATACTATTTTAGTGTAGAAGAACTAGATCAAGATTAAAGTTTTCAAGTTTGAAAATAAATAAGGCAGAATAAAAATTGCTAATCTTTTATGAAATGTATGTAAGGATTGGAACTGGGACTGGAGGAGGAATAAGCTTGATGCCACACAGAGATGCTAAATGAAGCAACTAGCATTCTCACATACTGGTTATATTAAGATTAAGGTCATATATTTTGTGACCTTGTCAAAATATCGTATGAATTCGTAATGTGCCACATAATGATAGTTAGAAGCTTGAAATTGGCATACGAGGAATGAATTAAACAAAAACCGTCTTGGAGGGATTATTGTAAATCTGGAGTTATTATAGAATTGGATATAGAAATAAAAGATGATTCTCACGATTGTTGCAAAGATTATTATGTGGCACCAGAAAATATAAATAAATAAATAAATAAATAAATGAATAAATAAATAAATAATCTATTGAACACAATGTATCTCCGCTACGAGTGAAACTGATTGAAAATAAAGAGGGTACAATACCCTCTGTACTTAAATTAATTATGAACGCACAATGAACCTGCAACGGTACCAAGCAGACTTGTCTTTATATCATTTCACAATAATTAATTTTCTTTTCTTTTAACTTAGTGTAGTAAATTCGTTGATCAACGACTTAGATAACTCTAGATATTTCTAGCGCTGGAATATCATCATAGATGGTCATCAACAACTTAGATATATCTATCATTGTATTATCACCATAGATGGTCATCAACAACTTAGATATATCTATCATTGTAACATCACCATAGATGTTCATAAACCACTTGATACATCCAGAAGTGTAATATCGCCATAGATGTGTTTGATTAATTCGACCATTTTGTTTTCTAGACAGACTAACATCAAGTCATCGTTCAACTATTTTGTTATCTCGACTGATTAACACAGACATCGCCAGTAATTGTCCTCCTTGAAAATGATAACATTTTGACACATGAATAAATTATTTTTGTTTGGAATGTATCGAAAATATTCCGTTCACATTCTAAAACGTTCAATTATTCTTACAGCTGGTGAGTTCAATATATATATATATATATATATATATATATATATATATATATATATATATATATATATATATATATATATATATGTTATATATATATATATATATATATATATATATATATATATATATATATATATATTATATATATATATATATATATATATATATATATATATATATATATATATATATATCGAAGGTTGTTGCTGTTAAAACAAGATAAATCTTTGTATTTTTTAATTGTTCATTTTTTTAAATTTAAACGAAAGTTTTATCAAAACTTTAATTTTTTGCATTGTGTGGCATATTTATCTGTGGTGTTCAACGCACACAATATCTTAGCCTCAGTGGGACCATCACCATTACAATCACTTATTTTTTTATTTTGCAATAGAGAGAACTAATTTGCGACTGCTATTAATTTCTTTGGAGCAAAGGGAATGCTTCTATAATGTTGTGCAGATGTATTGGCATTTGCAAAGTCCACTTCTGAACTCAGTCTTGTGCATTTAAAATAATGGAAGTTCTTCTCTAGCCATTTAATTTATTTATCATGTGCCCATGTAATGTTTATTAGCCATATTCATTGACTCATAGAGAGTCATAGAAAGTATGGAGGTGAAGGAAACTAAAAATGTAGGTAATGGCTCATCATACTCTCCATCGTATTTTATCTTGTGATCTTTGTCCGAGTGGTATGACATGATTTTAATATGACTACGTGTGAGGATTTAACATGACTGCATGTGAGAATTTAACATGACTATGTGAAATGATTTAAATTAACTATGAGAGATGTTTGAACAGGACTATGCTAAATGATTTAGTATGACTACGTGGGATAATGCTGATATCATCTCGCATTTCACACACAATGATCGGAAACATATGATAAGCTTACACAATTTCACATCAAATATATTTACACTGTGATCATGATTTAGGCATGGTGTGCTGTAATGATGTGCTTGTTTAACACATACATTGTGAACGACTAAAATATCACATATTATCGTCCTTCTAAACGTCGTATGTTTAATTTCAAATGAACTCTACCATCTTGTACATTCTGGCAATCATCATATGATATGTTTGAATCACTCATATCTGAAACAAACATCTCTTTGGGTGGTAAATCTGTTTCATCGAATCTGTACTTGCTATTTATGCATTCATATGGTTACATATCTTTCCTCAGACATCTAAATATCGTTGAACGAAAAAAAGCATTACTGTCACAGAGAACTTAACATTTTTTAATTATTGAGCCAGCTGTTCTAGAGACTGGCCCAGGAAGTGAAAGTTTATGCAATTCTAATGACACTTTAGAAAAGAAGAGTTGTATCCGTTCAATATATTACCATCTTGTATAAATGTATCAACAATGAAATCCTTGCTAAATGAAATATTTCCCTTCGTTATTCTACATGATTTATAACCACGATATCCAGATTATTTTCTTAAGCGTTTTGCTAACCTTGGAGGATCTACTGCTCTGGCTGTTGTAGAGAAAGAACAAATCAGATAGAATCCAAGAATTAGCGAGGAAAAAGTGTATTAACTCGAATAATAGTGCACAAAAAACGGTGCCTGCTGAGCGCCATGTAATAAAATTTCTTAACCGGATGAAAAGGGACAATACAAGCTTTGACAATAGATACCTCCTCTCAGTAGATGCATTTTGGAATGTACGTTTTCTATAATACTCTAAGATACCATATTGATACTAATTTTTGGGGTTCCATCTATTGTCACAGAATGTTGATTGAAACAGTTGCTATACATAGCGAAATTATACATTGAGGATTTCGGGCAAAAGTATTTAACAAAGATTACGCAGCAAGGAATAAACATATGTCATCTCTACTTTATGTATGCGTGTGCATACTTGTTAATTTTAACCCATTCAGGCATCCTCCTCTGACAGGTTGATCTCTGGCTACGACCAATGTTAAATATTCCATCCTGTAAAACATCAACCTCGTGTTTTCTCTTATTCTCTAACTTGGAACGCAAGCTGTCAAATAAATCTTCATTGATATCGAAATCAAATGTTTCCAATGTGTTTCTAGGTTTTTAAATGGTACATTTCTCTGAACTCGATTTCCTTTAAACCCTCCGATGGCCTAAGTGATTATAGAGTCCGTCTCGGATGCGGGAGGTCGCGGGTTACAACCACGGCCAAGTCATACCAAAGACCAAAATTCTATTTGCTTTGCTTGGCTCTCAGCATTAAGAAGTTAGTGTTAGGAATGGTTGGCCTGCTCTCAGATAATGCGACTAGGTGGGACATGATACTACATGTCTGTGGCATGCTGCCCAGGTGCTAGACATCACTAAAAACTGCCACAATGCAGAGACTGAGCGATATGACTGAATTTTTAAAAAATTCTACGTTAAACTCCAATCACATACACACACAGACATACACAATCTCTGTTTCGTCTCCTTTCTGTGTAGGTTTCTTCATAAGTTTCCTCGTGAATCTATAGCTTTACAGAACCAACTTGAATCATTTTGTTTTCTATTAGAATTTTCATAAGGTTCCAACTTGAATCATTTGGTTTCTATTAGAATTTTCATACGGTTCCAAGTCAATAAAAGCGTCATACAAATCAATGTTAAATCTGCACTCATCTGCGTTTTCACTTAATTAAATCTCTGAGCTTTGTTTTAATAATTCTGTTCAAATTGTTTCAACAGTTTTCTTGCTGGGACATATTAACTGACATATACTGTAGAACTTGCTTTACAATCCGTACAAATTTTATCAACGTGTCCAAAACGCATTTTAGTTAACTGGTAATCTTTCAATATGTTTTATCACTAAATCATTAAATGTTTGCCAAAAAGATTATCTCTAATAATAACTGTGGTCAAAATGGCCAGTTGTGCTCTCAGGCCCAACAATCCATGGACATTTGATTCCTGTTTCAGAAAAAAGTGTAAGCCAGGGAAACAACTCTCACAGAAAGGTTCGATGGGTGCTTTTACTGACAAAGACACATGACTTACCTTACATGTACATAGTTCATTGTGATATACACGTGATATTAATTTCATTCATTCAATATTTTTTGAAGATAAGAAATAATGAGAATATTAGAACAAGATTATCCGACTCTGCTTATCTGTGCTTTTATCCAGTTATCCAGATATATAATGTCATTGACCTCCATCAGAAAGCCATGTTGCCATGGATTTCCATGTATTTATTAACGTCTACTCAGATTATAAATTTGTATGTATTTTATCAACGTCTATCCAGGAAATGCTTCTCGAAATAGCACAAAAATTATGTGATTATTGTTTTTGTCAGTTGAATATCCCGCCTCCAAAAACGTTCATTCACATTATCCTGACACCATGCCGACCACTCCTAACACTAACCTCGTAATGCTGATCGTCAAGCGAGGCAGCTATTACCATTTATATGAGCCTTTGGTATGACTCGACCTGGGTTCGAACCCGCCACCTCCCGCTTACGAGGCGGACGCTCTAACCACTAGGCCACCGTAGCGGCCACTGTATTTAATTCTCTACTCACAGATTAGCATGTGCACCCTTTGTGTGAGGACATGCCATTAGGCTCTGACCAGGGAGTGTCGATCTTAAACTTTAGTTTTCCGATTTTCTTTTCTTATTAATGATATTACACCATGACTACAATATCAGTTGAGTTTCAAAGTTAACATGCCGTGTCTACTTTGTACTGTTTTGAATAGTACCCTGTTTGTTTTTAATATTTGGTAGGAACAGTAGGAATTAATATTATCTGACAGTCTGCAGATCTACGTTTGGCCTTTCGGTGCAGACCATTACATTCATAAATTACTCATGTGACTAGTGATGCAACGGAAGCTGTACCTTATAGCTACAATAAAGACTTCATATCATTCAATAAAACATAAACTCTGTTTGGTAACATTTCAAGTATGCCAAATATATGTGTACCATATATTAATGAAAACAAGTGATTCTGCAACTGGATAAATCATATTGCATGATTCTTACAGGTGCACATTTTATGCACGCATATGAGTATGGCATTTACAGAGGGATTAACAAATGAAACAAATAACGCATCTTACTACGGTTGTTCAGTTATTTACATCTACAATGTATAAACATGCCACGCATATCTTTGTAATGCAACATTCATTCTCAGTACCTGTTGGCATTATGTGTGTCAATTATTATCAATTTATGAGTTTAGAATATCAGACAAATTTTTGAATCTTTAAAATTAGGAAAATGTTTATGTATCCCTGATTCAAATATATAATGATCTTGAAAACTGTAATCATGATATAATTTACAGATTATAGTTATTTAAAAAATAATTAATCTTGCCTGAATCATTAGACCTTGTTTACACAAGGCTATTGTTATCCTAAATGTAGTTGACTG
>JAECUM010028447.1:0-39915 GCA_016617855.1 Megalonaias nervosa | reverse complement strand
TTACAGTCTCTTGCAGTGTGGGTGCCTCATCGACTTCCATCTTTAATGGCTGTTGTAGGATGAGTCAATAGCTGCCTCCTGAACTATGCGGCTAGTGCTGAAGAGGGTGTGAAAGTGTTCTGACCAGCGGTTCAGGATAGATTCCCTGTCATTGAGTAGCTCCTCGCCATCTGCACTCCGTAGGGAGCTCTATATTTGGAAGGAAGGACCATACACTGATTTCAAAGCTTCATAGGACCCCTTGTAGTCACCGATGTCAGCGTACAGTGGGGTTCTTTCTGCAAGCTTTGTCCACCACTCATTTTGTATGTCTCGAAGCCTGCGCTGGAGGGAGCTGCAGATGAGGCAGAAGGCTGCTTTCTTCTGTGGACAGCATGGTGGCGCGAGGTGAGCTTGGTGCGCTGATCTCTTTTTGGCAAGCAGTTCTTGGATTTCTTGGTTGTTTTCATCAAACCAGTCTTTGGTTTTCTTAGTGGTGAATCCAAGGATTTCTTCTGAGCTTTGCAGAATGGCAGCCTTGATGTGCTTCCACATCTCTTACGGAGGTAGGTCTGGCGGAAAATTAGGTTCTTCAAGTCCAGACTGCAGGCTCTCTTGAAAATCAGCCTTGACGTATGCAGACAACAGGTTTTTCACCTGGAGCTTCCTTCTCGGGGTGCCCTCTTGTTGTCTGGGCCTGGACTTGAAGTGGAAGTCGAGCTTGCATCGGACAAGACCATGATCTGTGTGGCACTCTGCACTGGGCATCACACTGGTGTTCCGAATGTGTAATTAAATTACTTGTGTGTTAGTTTTAAATTCCTTTTTATTTTAATTTTGTTTCATTACATTTTATTGTAATGATAATTTTCATTGGATTTGTGGCTCTTTTCGGAAAATTGGCTCGACCCGATTAGATTATTAGATTCAAATCAGAATGAAAGAAATAGAGCTGGGAAGTGAAAAGCACGATTTCGCTTCACATACAATTTCAAGTTTTAATATTACAAAAATTATTAGGCAAGTTCCCTCTTTTAGCGAAAAGGAAGTAGACAAATAGACAAATATTTTATTTATTTTGAAAATGTTGCTGCAAATTTGAACTGGCCAAGAGAGCATTGGACTCAATTATTGTAATGTGTACTTTTTGGCAAAGCCTGAAATATCTTTGCATCCCTTTCAGTACAGCAGAGTTCTGACTATGATTTGGTCAAGGAGTGCATCTTAAAGGGTTATGCGTTAGTCCGTGAGGATTATCGACAAAAATTCAGAAACTAGTAAAAGGAAGAAGGACAAACGTATGTCGAATTTCCTACAGAAAAAGAGCAGTTATTTAAGAGCTGGTGCTTAGCCAAGAAAGTTGAACATGATTATGAAACTCTCGAACAACTTGTATTACTTGAGGAGTTCAAGAACTGTGTTTCTAATGACATTAAGAATCATCTTGAAGAGTATAAGATCGAAACCTTGGAAAATGCTCCTCGTGCTGCTGATGCGTATTCTTTAACTCATAGAGTTCCTGTTGTAGGCAAACTTTTCACTCAGCAGTCTACTGGCAGAAAGGTATTTCAGCCTAATACGACTCCTTCTAAAACCCAATCTGGCACAACTTTTAAAAATCAAGCTTCTGATAAACGTGATTCAAACCCCTTATCTATTCCTACGTGTACTTATTGCAAGAAAGAAGGACACATCATTTCTCATTGCTTCAAATTGAAATATAGGCATCAGAATCAAGATAGACCTATCCCAAATGCTCTTATTTCTCAGAGGTCAAGGTCACGGCCATGTATTGAAAGCAATACAATTGTGGGGTCTAATAAACCCAAGTCTGATTTTATTATGATAATTATGAACCATTCATGGCGAAGGATTCTATATCACTCTTGGGTGATTTGGCCAATCCTATCCCTATTAAAATTTTAAGGGGTACAGGAGATTCTCAGAGTCTTTTATTATCAGGTACTTTGCCTTTTTCTTAGAAGTCTTCTTCTAATGAGAGTGTTCTGATTCAGGGAGTAGAGGTCCATTAGTGAAACTGAAGCCACTGAAGTACTTGTCTGTTATCTCATTAAAAATGAAATTCTTATGAGAAAATGGAGACCTCCCGAGGTACCTGCTAATGACGAGTGGTCAGTAAACTATCAGATTATAGTTCCAAAATCTTACAGACAGGAAATACTTAGTTTGGCCCATGAAACTCCTCTGGCTGATCATTTAGGGATAAATAAAACTTATCACAAGATCTTGACACACTTTTATTGGCCAAAAATCAAAAATGATGTTTGTAAATTTTGTAGATCTTGTCATACTTGTCAGATGGTAGGAAAACCCAATCAGAAGATACCTAAGGCTCATCTGCAGCCTATTCCTGCATTTGACGAACCATTCAGCAGAATTAAGGTAGATTGTGTTGGTCCCTTACCTAAGACCAAGCCAGGCAACCAATATCTGTTGACCATTATGTGTGCGTCAACAAGATTTCCAGAGGCAATTCCTTTGAGGAATATTAAAACAAAAACCATAGTAAAAGCTTTGATAAAGTTTTTTACTCAATTTGGCCTTCTCAAATCTGTCCAATCGGATCAAGAGTCAAATTTTATGTCTAGAATTTTCCAGCAAGTTATGTATGAATTAGGCATTCAACAATTTAAATCTTCTGTTTACCACCCTGAGAGCCAAGGGGCTTTAGAAAGATTTCATCAAACTTTGAAGAATATGATTCGGTCATATTGCTTTGATACGAGTAAAGATTGGAATGAAAGCATTCACTTACTTTTGTTTGCTGTTAGGGAGTACGTTCAAGAATCTTTAGGATTCAGTACGTTTGAACTAGATTTCGGACATACTGTGCGTGGACCATTGAAGTTGTTGAAAGAGAATCTTCTTTCTAATGAAGATACTGAACTCAATCTTCTTGATTATGTTTCTGATTTTAAGTACAAGTTATCAAAGGCTTGTGAGGTCGAAAGAGCGAATCTGCATTCTACTCAGGTAAAAATGAAATCAAGATATGATAAAAACTCAAGGGATAGGAGTTTTCAACCTGGTCATAGAGTTATAGCTCTCTTGCCCATTCCACAAAATCCCCTTCAGGCCAAGTATTATGGTCCATACGCGGTTGAAAAGAAAGTAAATGATTTAAATTACATCATAAATACTCCTGGTAGGCGAAAACAAAAACAACGTTGCCACATTAACATGTTAAAGAAGTATATTGAAAGTGATAGCCAAGTAAATCATGCAATTAATTTAGTTGTACCTGTCCCACAAACTGAGGATTTTAGTGAAGAAATTCAATTGAACTCTTTTGATCTTGGAGCAACAAATCTTCGGAATTCGGAAATTATGAAAAATCTGGACCAGAAACTTTTACATTTGCAACAACAAGAAAGGAATGAACTTAAACAGTTATTATTCGAATATGAGCACTTGTTTCCGGATATTCCTGCGAGGACAAACAAAAATTTTCATGACGTTCAAATTGTAGTTTCAAAACCTGTGAAACTACACCCATACAGGATGAACCCTCTCAAGCAGGAATAATTGAAAAAGGAATTTCAGTATTTGCTGGAGAACGATTTGATAGAACCCAGTAAAAGTGATTGGAGTTTACCATGTATACTTGTTCTGAAACCAGATAAAACTTTCCGTATGTGCACTGATTATAGGAAGGTGAACAGTGTGACAAAAACAGATTCATTTCCATTACCAAGAATCGATGATTGTATTGATAAAATTAGAAATGCCAAGTACGTCACCAAATTTGACCTTCTGAAAGAATTTTGACAAATTCCGCTAACGGAAAGGGCAAAGGAAATTTCGGCATTTGTGACTTCAGATGCACTCTATCAATATAAAGAAATGCCGTTCGGGATGAAGGGTTCTCCAAGTACTTATCAACGCTTGATGAGTATGAGTACCTCTGGTCTAGATAATTGTGATGCTTACATCGATGATGTCATCATCTACAACGACACCTGGAAAGAACATCTAGTCACGATTCGGGAGTTCTTTGAAAGACTCACTGATGCAAATTTGACAATCAATTTATCTAAAAGTGAGTTTTGAAGTGCTTCTGTAACTTTTCTAGGACATATTGTGGGACATGGTCAAGTTAAACCTATAGATATTAGGGTCAAGGCTATCTCTGAATTCCCTGTACCTGTCAGTAAGAAGCAACTGATGAGATTGTTGGGTATGGCCAGCTACTATCGGAAATTTTGTTCCAATTTTTCTAACATTGCTGAATCCCTGACAAACTTGTTGAGTAAGAAAAGCAAGTTTCTTTGGATTTAAAATGTCAGGAAGCTTTTGATAGATTAAAAGCCATACTCAAAAGTGCGCCGGTTCTTACAGCTCCAAATTTCAATCAATCTTGTAAGCTACCTGTTGATGCAAGTGATGTTGCGGTTGGAGCAGTATTGATTCAAGAAGATAGAAATGGCGTTGATCACGCAGTGTGCTATTTCTCTAAGAAATTAAATAAGCACCAAAGAAATTACTCAACAATAAAGAAGGAATGTTTGGCGTTAATATTAGCATTACAGCATTTCGAAGTTTACATTAGTTCAGCTCCTTCTCCGGCTGTTGTGTTTAGTGATCACATCCCCCTTACTTTCATCGTCAAGATGAAAAATAAAAATCAAAGATAATTAAGGCGGAGTTTGTTTTTACAAGAATATAATCTTGATATCAGGCTCATCAAAGGAAAAGACAATTTAATTGCAGATACACTTCCCCGTGTATAGAAATATTATTTCATGTACACTTTATATAATTCATAAGAGTTTTCTTATGTAATTTTATTTTACCTCATGTATAATTTACATATGGCAAAAAAGAAAGCTTATTACATAAATCTTTCTTTTTCTTTATGCGGAGAAGCGTTACGAATGTGTAAGTGAAATGCTTGTGTGTTAGTTTTAAATTCTTTTTTATTTTAATTTTGTTTTATTACAGTTTATTGTAATGATAATTTTCATTGGATTTGTGGCTCTTTTCGGAAAATTGGCTTGACCCGATTAGATTATAACGGTTACTTCAGCATTATTTTTAGCTCACCCTGGTTCATAGATCTAGTAAAGATTGGGTGAATACGATTGGCTATTACCAAGGTCATGATCTGCTTGCGTGATAGCTCTAACTTGTAAACAACTTTTTTATTTGAATCTTATAATAAGATTCGCTAAGTTCTTTCTTGCCTACGCGATAAATGGCATTTTGTCTTTATTGCACTGTTCAAATTAGTAAATCACTTAGCCCGTCACGTGAACCACCATGTGATTCAAATTCGAGGCTTAAAACAGCCATTTTCTACTAGATCTATTCAGTCGTATTTTAAGCCTTGCAGGCTCAAGAGGTTTTTATTGTTGTTGCCAGCTTCTTTTGAACTTCGTCTATTTTTTGGAATTTAATAATTCATTCTCTAGAAAACTACACAAGTGCTTCATATTTATAAAAGTTTTGGAAGAAAGATATTCAGTGGAAATTTATTCTGGAATTCTAAACGGAAAAATTATAAACTGTGATTCAATCGAGGATCTATTGCCATTTGTACAACGACCTCATCTGACGTCGTCGCCATCCATATTGGAATTTCATCGAGATTCGAACCTGGATTCAATTAGAACTGTTTAATGATAGGACTTATATTTTTCCACTTTAGGATTAATTTTTGGATTATTTTCACAAACCGTAAGTCCTATTTCATATTTTTACATTGTTTTCTAGGGAAATAAATTATTTTGTTAAAACTTACAAAGCTTGTTGGCTTCACTCTTTTCTTTTGTTACTTTTGTACTAGCCTACACGTAACGCTGGTATGAAGGATATCTTTTAAGTCCTTCTGGCGTACTATGATGTAATCGATTAGGTGCCAGTGTTTTGATCTAGGAAGCATTCAGGTCGTCTTCAGGCTGTCTTTCTGCTGGAATACGGTGTTTGTGATGGTGAGCTGTAGTTCTGCGCAACATTCAAGAAGCAGACGCCCATTGTCGTTGCAGCTACCCACTCCATGTTTCCCAAGAATGGCTTTCAAGGCTTGAGAGTCTCGGCCCACTCTGGCATTGAAATCTCCGAGGATGATTATTTTGTTGCTCTCTGAGAGGCTCTTAGAAGTCTGCGTAGGTCAGCATATAATTTATCCTTTTCAGAAGGATCTACCTGGAGTGTTGGAGAATATACACTGAAGAGTGTGGCGTGTTGTTGATTCCTTAACGAGAGACGCATGGACATGATGCGGTCGGTGTGACCAGAGGGAAGGTTTGTTAACTTGGTGGCGATTGAGTCCTTGACCATGAAACCAACTCCTGCAAGTAGTTTTTCAGTCTTTGGTTTTCCTGACCAGTACAGGGTGTATCCAGCGCCGAGTTCTGTCAGACTTCCTTCCTCTGAAAGGCAAACTTTGCTAAGTGCAGCAATGTCAACACCAGGGCGAGAGAGTTCGTGTGCGATTAAGGCAGAGCGTCGTTCTGGTCTGTTGTTGTCGGTTGAGTCTAGCATTGTTCTGATGTTCAAACAAGCCAGTTTTAGTCTTTTCCCACGATGTGAGGCAAGTGGGGCATGCCTCGTTTTTTCTGTTATGTTCCGACCGCGTTGGAAGATGCCCGTTGGCTGCGGCAGGCCAACTGGGGGTGGGGGAAGGAGACGAGCTTTGGTTAGGCCACCATTCTAGGCCCCACTCTATGCGGAGCAAGCAGTGCTGTCACTATAAAAGGCTGCTTGGTCACTTAGGCTGCTACCGGGTGATGGTGTCATCTCCGGATCAAGATCAGACGGCCAAAGGCCTGAGTCGCCTGCATGTAGGATTGGGTCTGCGGCTTCCAGTGACATCTTTCACCTGCCGTTTTCGCCCCTTTCCCATAATTGTAGGGCTTGATATAGTCGCACAGATGTAGGGGTAGACGTAAACAGTAGACAGTAGACAGTTCCTTCATGCCTGCGCAATGGAGCTTTTAGGTGGAGTGCAGTCTGCGCAAACTGGCCCCACCCTTTAAACCTGGGGTTCATCTGCCATGGTCCAGCAAGCCAGGACGGTGACAGCGAGGTCCACAGGCCGTAGGTTTTATATCGGAGTTTCCCTCTCCTAGGCAGATGGCCAACCATGGCTGAAGAGATCTGCCTTCCCTGCTATTTCGAACCATAGCTGGTCGGCCACAGCCACAGTCCACTTATACATATGGTGCGCCCTGGTCCCGAACACTTAGCCGTTGATCTGTAGACACCTTCCGCCCTAGCCGGTGACTTCACTGTAGAAGTTCATACGCCTAGTGATGCAGTGTTAACATCACCCCCTCAACGTCGGTTGGTCCGGCAGCTGAGGCGGTGTACCCGGATATGCCGGGAATTATTTCTTCTTGGAGGAAGACGTGAGAGATTTGGGAGATGGATGAGGGCAGTGCGTCCGTCCACTCAGAGAGTGCAGCTGCCAGACAACAAAGGTACTACCTCTATCCAGAGCCCCCTATACCCCACGTGTGTGTAAAGAATATGCACACCACTACTGTTTTGTTCAGAATATGTGTAAAGAACGAGATTCATATGGCATATGATACATCAAGGTTGTCGCAACGGAATGAGGTTCTACTCTATAATTTAGAACTTTGCTCAGGGTTTGCTTTATAAAGAAAATTAATGTTACAAATTTTCCTCGTTGATTATCTTGTTTATATAAACAACATCTTTTATAAGTTAGGTATTGCTGAAGTTAATTTTATTTCCCTTAATTTCTGAGTATGGTTGTTGGGTGTAATTTGGTATACAGTTACCTTTCTAACGACTGCTAACTCCACTTGGTCATTTTCACTTCCTGGACTTCAGGGGTACGTTGGGAAGAAAAGAATAGCCGATACATTTAAACTTTTTGATATTTTATATTTCGGTTATTGCAATTTCAGAAGTTAGTTTTGTCTATCCAGGCAATATTCATTTTCCATATTTCAAAAACTGCTAAAATTAGTGTACTTAGGACTATTTAAAGGCTCATCAAACAGGTGGGGGCAGCCATTCCTATCAGCTGTTTGTTCAGAAGCGCGTTGTTTCCTTAATACCACATATAAAGAACTTTCAATCGCAATACATGAAAGCATAGAGGTATAATATTTTCTCCGCTATGCTTGTTGCAAACGCGCAGAAGTTCATTTTTATTACTTATCACATAGATGGTACGCTTTAAATACAATGGTTGCGATTGTAATTTATTTATTTATTTAGTCAGTTAGATGTCAGAACGTTAAAAATGCCACTTTTTGTGAATCATGTTGGTCCACACAGGACCATGAAATCCTTGCGTATTACTCTAATTATTCATTGACTTAGACCGTGGGAATATTCTTTTCCACGCCTTCTAAAACTACCATTTTTTTATATATACTATTAACAATATGGCGACTATCACAAAATGCGGAATAGTGTATGTCAGAATATGATTCATTTACATTACACAGAAGTCTCCGAAATTCAAATATTAAATAGAATATGAGTAAACCTTGTGAACATTTACCTAGTTTAGTTAAATCGAAAATGTGGAAGGACAGAAATAATCCACCAAGGTCTACTATACGAGCATAACCAATTTATGCAGATAAATTGCCCGGCGGCCTATGATAATGAAAACAAACCCTTTTACACTGCTGTTACCACGCGGTATGAATCTGACTTCTCTCCCCCCCCCCCCGACACTCCCCGAAAGGACAAGTCTTTTTCAAATGTTAACCTATAAGAGTAAGTAAACTCATCTCTCTTATAAAGGGAGTGCCAACAGATGCTAATTATTGCATCCAGTACGCACCTTTTAAGACAAATATTTATTCTGCCTTCTCCAGCAATCCATCTGTGGTGAATGTCCACGATGGAATCGATAGGCATTTAAAGGTGGAAATGTTGTAAATTGTCTGAACGAAATACACATACATGCATACACACACATACATACATACATACATACATACATACATACATACATACATTCCACTTCAACTAATCCAGCTGATTTGACCTGAGTGAACGTTGTGACATCACACAGGAGTTTTCGTCCGAGATCCAGTGCTTGAAAAATATTGTTGTTCATGTTAAAATGTGCTTTTAATTTAAAATGACAGCTGCTCTATGAATTATAATTTCTAAAACAAACATCTACTTCTAAATGTTATTTGTTATCGAATTGTGCAATATTGTTTCAACTCACGTCTGGAACTATATTTCACGCGCAAGAATTTAAAGGCGCAGCAGCAGGACCATAATGAAAAGAAATAACGAAAATGATTTGTTATTCTTTACATCTACACACTTTACACTAAAATGAAAAAATATGTGTGATTAAACATATTTTCAGCTGGGTAATGATTTAATAATGAATTGATAAAACGGAACAATTTCCAGCGTTTTCTCGCCAAAGTTCACAAAAACTGGCAATTGTTCAACTCGTTTCATAAGTTCAATATTAAATTATAACTCAAGTTAGATCTGTATATATTGCCTGTTTTAATCTATACAAAAATATTCTGTTGTGCAGTACGAATGAATTTCAAAATAAAATGATGTTTAATAAAAGTATACAAGTTTTAATCGGCGTAACGTTCCGGTCTTGGGGTATGATACGGTAAGACGGCCTGAAATTTCATACCGAACACCAAATCAGTTATATAAGATCATATGGAAGCATAAAAATACAGTATATTATGCCTCTAGGGTACGTTGTAGAAGAAATGCATTTTAATAAGCTTAACGTGTGCAGATCTTAGACGTTTCTTGTCATGTGCTTGACTGCAAACCCCTGCTGGCTACGATATAAATTCGCGTATAGAAAAGAGATGTTAGTATGGTATAAGAGGGCGACTATAGTGTAAGGTTCCTGTCGATATATGCGATCGAAAACCCTTATCGTTAACAGGATTGAGTCATATGATGTAAATCTGTATATACGTAAACGAGAGGATCATACATGGTCATACATGAGTGCGCATTTCAAATGAAATTTATGAAGAAAAAAAACCCGATTAATTTCTATCTTTATCTAACATGGGCAAACAACATTCTTAAACAATTTTGGACCAGGTTCATAAATTTCATTTGAAATGAGCACAGGTAAGATCATATTTATCATATAATGACCAATACTGTTGGTTTTTGACCAAACTGCAAAATAGTGTTCATAAGTGGGTTTGAAATATTAACGTAAATAACACAGAAGTCAATCGATCAATCAAAATCAAGATAATGACGCGTTTGATTCAAATAACATATCAGTAAACTACGTCACAGGCATTTGGAACATAATGGCTTTCTTCGTAATAAATACGCGACGTTTTAACAAAAGACTTTGTGGAACACCAAAGCAGTAACTATGTAATTCAGCTGGGTTGAGTGTCAGAGCAGTTCCAGTTTCATCAAACTCTCCAATTGTTGCAATCTGTTGAGATGAATATCCAAAACGAAACAAGAGGCAGTGTGTGAATGACGCTAATGTACGTCACAGACGTTAAATGAAGCACAAGAGTCGTTCTTATACAGCTTATGATTGCACTTCTCTCTCTCTCTCTCTCTCTCTCTCTCTCTCTCTTATACCGTACCAAGGGAGAACCCGCAAATCTCTTAAATAATTAAATTGTAATATAACATCTTACAAAATCTCTTCAAACGGATACAGTATTTAATGGGAATGCGTACCCAATTCGAGACAGAAATGAAGTGAGTCGTTTGACACTTTGGAGGAACTCAAGATGTAAGAAAAAACACGAAAAAATTGTAGGACACCAATTCCTTGAGCTGGGATCACTTAGAGTTAATGGCTACATTGCATGAATTGTCTGATCCCTTAAGAAATGATGAGTCGTTCCAATCAGTTTATGGTTGCAATTATTCTCTCTCTCTCTCTCTCTCTCTCTCTCTCTCTCTCTCTCTCTCTCTCTCTCTCTCTCCAAAATGCTAATTGATTAAAACAATATTCTCTCCTTTTCTGTCTGTCTGTCTGTCGGATATACAATACCAAGAGAGAATTAGCACGTCTCTTAAAAATGAAACTGTGATATGTTACCTTTAAAGTCTATTCAAACGGATGAAGTAATAAATGGAATCGTGCACCCTATTCGAGACGAAAAGAAAAGAGGCGATTCGTTTAAGATCGTGGATGAATTCAAGATGTAAGAAAAATGAAACATTACAAATTTTACGACACCAATCCCATGAGCTGTGAACGAGGAGAGGTAATGAGTACATTGTCTAACTCCTCTAGACTATCTCTAATCCCTTAGGAAATGATGATGCTGTAATTGTCAAGTAGGTCCGGGACATTCAGTTTCACTCCATTATTGTTATTTATCCAATTGGAATAGAGCCATAGCAAAATAATGCACACGAAGATAGTTGCATGTAATGCTAGAACTTACTAAGGAAGTTAAGATGCATATTTCTGTACAGCGACAAAAAAATTGATGTCCGATAATAACATGAAACCCAAACATAAGGAAATAAAAACACTTATCTGACAAATAGCTAATTTCATTATGTTATAGTTGAGTTCATTACTAATTTGCAGTTATTGACAAATCATCTGGTGAATCCGTTATTTATGTATTGAAAATAATGGTAATCGAGGCAGAGAACTCAAGTAGAAACTCAAATATGTATTCTAATCTCAAGCTACACGATCTCAACGACGAAAATGTGAAAATGAACGTAGGAGTAATTGTTGTCATCAGCATTTTGATGATTTTGGGACTTTTGGGCAATAGTAACACCATCTTCATATATCTGAAGAAATATATGCCTTCAACTTACAGGACTTTTATTTTGTGCTTGGCAATCGTTGACCTCGCAACGTGTTGTCTGTCTATGCTAGTCGGCTTGATTATTCTAAGATTTCCTCTTATGTTTCCATACAATAAAGTGTGTAAGGGGTTTTATTTTGTTACCTATTCTATGTGCGTTGGATCAACTTTTATTCTGGTCACCATAGCAGCGGACAGATATCGGAAAATATGCGCCCCCCATGGCTCTCAGCTCTCAGTGCGCATGGCCAAATACATTTGTATTCTGGACCTCTTTTTAGCTTCGGTGTTCTCGTGGCCCTGTATTGTACACATTGGAAACAAGCATTATGAAACCCCAATGCACAACATGAGTGGAACTGAACGTTACTACAGCGACGAGTTTTGGAATACAAATTATCCAGCAAATTATAACTATTTTCTCTTATTTATTCTCTTTCTAACATTTGTGGCAATGTTAGTAATCTATGGCCTAATCGGAAAGAGGATTCTCTACACATCAACAGAAAGGGACAGCCAAAAACACAAATACAGCTATCTGAGCAGAAAGATACAAGAAATCTGGATACAAGAAGTTTGGATAACATTGAGAATTCCTCTACGACCGGGTCCCAAAAAGCCATAGTAGCAATACATCACATACCAGAAAGAAAAAAAAAAACGAAATAAGCAGATGCTTTTCTTCGCAAGATGATGTGACTAATAATAAACAATCTTCGTGTAAACAAGACCAAACAAGTATTCCACAGACAAAGGATGATAGTAAAAAATGGTCGAAATTGAAAAGGCGTCGCTCAAATACTATCATCAAGATTTTGTTGATCATCACAGTTGTTTCTTTCATCAGGTTTCTTCCAAATTTGTTTCTTACAATCATAGCATTCGAACGCGAGGATTTATTACCAAACCTCTCTTTCACAGAAATGGCCGCTTACCAGAGCTTTTCATGGAGTTTCTATATAAACAATGTCGCCTTTCCCATCATCTATGGACTCTGCGATGCAAAATTCATCGAAGAAACTCGTCAGCTTTATAGTGTACGCGTTCCTTCTTGTTTCAAGAGACGTTAATGGTCTGGAAACATTTTGTATTCTACGAATCATGGCCATTTGTGAAACGATATCGTTCACGGTATTAAGTTTGAAGACCCAGTATTTATCATGCATTGCAAAATGTACAGTGTGCAAAGTAGATACACGATGAAAGCGAGGCTGGTAGTATTTGGAAAACCCTTTGTCTCTTTCATATGGGAGGATAACCTATGTATGTGTCGGAAAAGTCTTTGAATAATCCTGTTTGATGTTTTCTGATTAAAACCTGCTATTTCATTATAAAATTGAATAAAGACATTAAAATACATTAATTGTAAAATGAGTGGTTTTCTGTACGTAAAAATGCTTTTATTTATTGTCTTCCACATAAAACCTCTCGCTGTATTACACACCTGCATACAAATCGTAAGTCGTCGTATTTTCTTTTACTGTTTTAGTTCAAATAAAATGTGTCTTCATAATTGTAACGCTTATAATGAAGACTGGCGCATCTCTCTAAGGAAAATGGCTACACTTGTTGCAAATGAAAATCGATATACACGTAATTAAATTTCACTTCAAATTGTCAAATGCGCAGCGGAGTCATCGACAACGATATGAACATGCAAATTTATTAATAAAAACTAATAGATAAAATATAAAATTAAATTCTTACCATGGAAAAATGCATTTAAACATTGAGCTGGGTAACCAAACATGGTACGACGAAATATTATATACGTTCAGATATAATAAAAGACATCTTTTTAAATTTAGTGATGGTAAGATACTTAAGGCCAAACAGGATTGCAGTTCTAAAACTGTGATTTATTCATTGAGCTGTGTGAATTCTTAAGTCTGTTACATAAGTCTGACAAAAGGTGAATACAGAAAGAAACCTGACAGTACACAGACAACCAGCAAAAAATGAAGATATCAGATTAATAGTTAATCAACAAAATGAAGATAGCATATTAATAAAGTTAAGCAACGAAACCAGAACTGTTCAAACGAATATTTATTCCCTTATAAAAACTATATTAACTGAAAATGAATATTTAACAGTAGAAAATGAACTTTATTTATGCGCAGTCTGCAACCAGACTTTAATAGTTTTAACTAATTATTTAAAATTCATGAAAATTAAAGAGTATAAAGCAATGGAAATAAGTAGATTGACTGTACCATGAAGTATTTGTAAATATAATCTTGCAGAGAGGGGCTTATGTCTGGAACTTAAACGTGTTGACATAATTGTACATAAAACACATGGGGGGGAATGTTGTGATTTCCTTTATCCATTATATCAATGCATGATGGGATTTCATTAAAAAAAAAAAAAACACATTTTATGAATTTAAGAAATGATTCTTTGTTTTAATTTTATGGACTGCTTTATAGATTGTATCAATATATTATTACACTTTCATGACATTCATGTTTGTGTTGAGTTGATTTCTGAAATGAGGTCAATAAAAAAATCAAAGTGACTGTTTTGTAACTAATTTTGATATCCAGTTATTTATTTTACTTTCTTAATCTATGACAGCGGTGCATGTTTCGTGGCTATGTCTATCAAAGGTGTTTCTATATGGATGTAGGGTCCCGGGCGGCCGAGTGATCTAGCCTTTACCAATCACTGCCATCTCCCCTCAATCCACGCGGGTTCGAGTCTCGGGCTCGGCCGATGTGGGTATGAGAAAGCTTGCCAGTAGCTTCCTGTCGGTCAGTGGCTCTTACCTAGGTTTTCCTCGGTTCTTCCTTCGCCAGTTATACTGGCCGCCATATATAGCCTATCAGGTGCTGAAAAAAGGACGTTAAATCAAAAACAACAACAATAACAATCTATATGGAAAAAAAAAAGTTGTTTCTATGGCACCCTATCAACAATGATGTAATTTACATAACAAAAAAATCAATTTGTTTGGTTACAAAAACTATTTTGAAAGTATAGCGTAGATGCGTGAAGAGCGCCATCATGATGCGAACGAGCTAGAAGGAATAAAGTACAAGCTACGGATATATTGCTGGTTCCCTGTCACAAACACACGCACACGCAAGCGTACGCACACGTGTAGTAGTCAAAGTTTTCTCTCAGCTTTTGTGTGTGGTGTTTGTATTTTTTTTATGAAAGCTGACGAAGAGTTTGATTGGTTCAAAAACCTTTTTGCAATATATCACATGGAAAATAAAAGAACGATTAACAAATTTTGATACATTTCATTCCTAATTAATATCACTCAACACGTTTTCAAGACAATAGGGTTGTGTGACGCAGATAGCACGCTACTTTCGGTCAACGTTGACCCAACGTCATTTTGTTCATTGACCCTATGCTGAGCCAACGTGTTGAGTCAACGTTGGCCCACTAGCGTGCATTTTTGGACTATGGTCGACCCAATGTCACAGTTTTACGATGATCCATGAATCCAACGTTGCGCCAAAGATGTGTATTGTTGGACCATTATCTACCCAACGTCAGTTTTGCGATGGCCTAACATGTTGGCTCAACCGTAAGTGTACATGATGTCATTGTGCCAATGTCATTTTAGTCGCGTTGGGCTTACCTTGTGGGGCAGGGGGGCGAGTGGCCGAGTGGTCTAAAGCGCTCACCGTTACGGATCACTGTCATCTCATCTCTGTCTGTGTGGGTTCGAGTCTGTGGCTTGGCCAGTGTGGTTACGTGAGAAAGCTTCTAGTAGCTTCTCGTGGGTCGGTGGTTCTTTCCAGGGTTTTCCCGGGTTCTTCCTCCACCATTTATACTGGCCGCCATGTATCGTATGCTGAAAAATGGCGTTAAACTCTAAAACAACAACAACAACAACAACTTACGTTGGGTACGATGTTTGTATCCATTGGGCCAACGCTGGCCGAATGGAGAGTCAATGAACAAAGTGATTTTTCGCTGTCATGTGTGCTGTCAAGTGAAAATTTACAAAAAATCTATTTTTGTAATGCTCTAAAAAGATTTTATTCATTAATCTTCAGAAGAAATAACAATTAAATAGAAGAAAAAATGTTTTTAGGTCGAATTATAAAACTAATACCTAAAAGATCAAACATAACCATCCCGGCCATGCCTTGCTTAAATAAATCGCAACGTCTTTTATACACAAACGTTTGGTAATTTCCGTACCGAATATGTTTCTCAGATAATTCCAAGTATAAAAATCCCAAATTCATAAGAATAAATCTACTTACATGATGCAATATGAAAAATATTCTAATAATTGCGGATTAAAATAATCCCTCCCCCATCCCGTAAAAGAAGATCACATAATAAACCGTTGAAACCATAACTCTGCTTCACGTACGAAGTATATGAATCTAGTTTCAAGGGGCGTCACGTGATTTATTTTATAGGTAGAAAATATCATACTTGCAAAGATTTGGTCGAACACTAGTCCAACATATAAATCCTGATGTCCGCATTACAATCACTGAACAATATTTGCACAACTGGATTTATCAGAATTACAACCGCTGAACAACGTTGGCCTAGCTGGTTCTTTTCCGACTTCGACTATTGAAGAATGGTCCGACGTTGGTTGAACGTTATATAACCAAAGCAGACCATGCGATTACAGTAGTCCCCCTCTTATACGGCCACCCCTTCTGCACCGGGAAAGTGCCCTTATAAGACGGGTGGCCTTTCCAGAAGGGGACTAATTTTTTGTGAGAAGTATATGTAATGTACGTAGTAAGAAAGCTACATTCTTCAAAGCATTTAATATCTTCATTTAATATCATCTTTTAAAAGTAGCATTAATTATTAAAAGGTTCTTCTTCATATAATAATAGACTTATTTCAACTGAATATGCATTAATAGTTCTTATTTTTGGCGTAAGCGTGTTATGCGAGCATGTGTTGTTGTCATGCACATTGCAAAACCATTCAAGAACGTCATTTAAATCTTGGTACATACATAATTCTCTTTCCATTTGCTCCATTTCCCCACTGCTGCTGAATAACCTCCTTGTCGGTTACGATGTTGTTTATTCGAGTCTTTTTAACATAAAATTGTTTTATTCAAGTCTTTTCTACCTAAAATTGTTCGGCAAGTCCCCCCTCCCCACCGCACCCGATGTCGTAGAGTAGAATAACCGACTTTTTTTCTAAAATAATCGTCTCCGTTTACGTGATGACATGTTAATGTTTGGTAATGATTTATTCGGATGTTGCTAACTGTATGCGATTTAATTATGAAGACGAAACTTTTGTAGAGCGGACGAAATGCCTTCTTCGTAAAGGAAGCGATAAATGTGTTGTCACATGATTTTTCGGCCTTTGTCTGATATCATGTTTTGTTCAAGGTTAATTTCTCTGTGTGTGCCTGTGTCTGCACAAAATCTATTTTTAGCCTATGCTGACCCTGTTATGATCTTGACAATTACGATTTTTGGCGTGGTCCCTCTCAGAATTGACATCATCTGAGTGACCCCCTAGTTCTAAAGTGAAAGGATTTTAATGTATTTGTGTTTTTACCCAAGTGTATGTGCTTTATATATTTATTTTAAACAAATTTTGATTGTATAATTTTGCATTAGGGTATGTACGCTATTTCAAGTTTCCAAATTAATTTGTTTAAAGTCCTTTTTATATTAATGATTTACTTTTACCATGTTATTTAATTATCTGAGAAATAAAAATTTTTGTTTTATCTCACTACATACTATAGCATAAGCTGCTGTACTAAGTTCAAATGGATTAGACTCATGGAGCACGTGCACAACCTGCGCTCTCATCAGTGAGCGCCATGTGCACGTGCTGCCCAATTTCTACTATTCACAAGTGTTTACCTAAGCTAGATACATGTTTACATATATATACTATAGTTCTATTATTACTTTCTTTATTAAGTTCTAAATCTATACTATATTTATCATACAATTTTTATTTAATAAATTCTAAAGTTCTCTTCTTAAGTTCTAATTATAGGTATTTATAAATAAATAGTGTTGACAATTACGTCCGGTTGTAATCATCAATGCTATTTTTGGTGTGGTCCCTCTCAGAGTCATCATCATCTGAGGGACCCCCTAGTCCGAAAAATAAAGTTTTTATATGTTTTTTTTTTTTTTTTTGTTTTCTTTAGATTGTATGTGCAGTTTGTATATTTTAGTAATTTCTTTTTTTTAAAATATTTTTGTATTAGGGTTAAAACACCTTCCCTACTCTAGTGTATATAGGAGCTTTATCCCCGGTCTGGGAGTCACTACTCATTTAATTTCCAGTGATCTTTGCCAAAGATCTATGTTGCCCTATGTATGTTATATGTTTGTGTTATTTGTTTGTCTTCATTCGTATTATTGTTTGGGCTGGCTTTCAAAAGGATCAAATTTTCTTAGTTCTTTTAATTTTATGGGTTCCTTGTGCTTCAGGAGGCCGGTTATGACTATGTCGATACCGGTCTCCCTAGCTTTGTAACCCTGTTTTAATTTTAGTGTGTGTCAAGAGAAGATAGATAGATATAGTAAAGTAAGTGTATTGTATGTAAGACCTTACAGGTATATATTGTATCATAATTTAATTATATTTTCTTATTGTTTTCATTATCGTATTTATAAAGTTTATTAATTCACCGTATATTTCTTTATCACAAATTTCATTGGTGTATAATAGTTGAGAGTTATTATTAGTTCTATATTTTGTAAATATCTTGGATTTAATATTTTCTCTTGCAAGTCTATTATTTGTACATTCTAGAATTAAATGTTTTTTGGAATCTATATGTTGTTTACATAATCTACATTTTGGTATTTTATTTGTTAGATGCCTAACAAAAGCCACCTCTCCCGTTAGCCATCTATCATGAATATAGTAAAACAGTCTGCTTTGGGTGGCTGGCATCTTTATTCTTGCCCAATTCTTCCAGATCGTTTCACAGTTATAAGTTGGATATTTTAATTCTATTTCTTGTTTCTCATTAATAAAAGGTTCCATTAATATCTTATATGTATCTTTTCCTTTTTCCCATAGTTCTTCTTTATTTCTACTCATATATAATAATTCTTTAACTCTTCTAAAATAGCCCGGAGGTTCCAGGAGTTTGACAAGTGAGTTATTTTTATATATATATTTTCATTGAATCTACATAAATATCCATATAAGTATATATTTATTGCCTGCCATGGGTATATTGGTTTTTCATCTAAATCATCAATGCTGCCAACTGCAAGACTCATAAAACAATTTTTCTGTATTTAAATAAAATGCCATGTGTTTTTAAAGGCAGCGATCTTGTCACATGATTCATTAGTCGCAGTCTGGTACCCTATTGTTTTTACATTTCTTTACACTAAGAGAGAGAAGCCAGAACGGCTTCGATATGTACGCAGATTTAACCTGAACAATAGCACCTTGCGGCCGTTATGATTTGTAAACTTGGCAATTATTTTCAGTAGTAATAGCCACTAATTATGAAAGTGAACAAGCTCAACATCTTACTAAAGGAAGCCATAAAGGCTATCAAACCATTTTCCCGCTGGCTTGTGTATTGTACATCAATACCGCCACTTCTCAGCTGTTACTACTGTTCAATAATTGTAATCTTAACAATTATCAGAGTGACTAAACCGGACATCTCTTGATGACTCAGCAGTAAGGCTAATCGGATTACATGTACTTACCTTTTTGTATGGAATAAAATTTGAGTCTTACTCGGCTTTATGAGATAAACGTTGCTTCTCGTGAGGGGTAAATGATGTAATATTAACCTTGGTGGTTCATGTACTTTAGTCAACACTTCGTCAGTAACGAAAACCTGACATCGGGAAACAGAAATCGGATTACTTAACACACGTTATGAATAAAATGCTGATTCTGGATACATATTACAAAATGAAATGCGACCGCTTGTGAGGGGTAAATTTTATATTTTTGAACTAATATGCCGGCCGCTGGTCGCGTTAGCGGGGTGGCCTTTCGTGACGGGTACTTTTGAACACAAACTCGTCGGTGCCGACGGATTCTGGCCGTAAGGAGAGGGTGGCCGCTGGTCGGGGGGGGGGCGGGGCCTTCAAGAGGGGGACTACTGTATCTACCAAAGTCAGCCCAATGTAGTTGTGCTATCGTGAGAAGAATATAAAATCCAAGTTTATTTTTATTGAAAATTTCTACAGAAAAGTTATGAGTATTATTTCGTGCTGAGTACGGATCAAAACTCGAAACGGTTGTATATAGCTGCAGACGCGTTAAATATTAACTGGGGCCCCGGGTGGTCTAATACGCTCGCCTTTACATATCACGCACACATCTCATTCTCTATCCGCACGAGTCCTTGTCCCTGCTCAACCAAAGTGGGTATACAGTAAAGCGTGCCAGTAGCTTACCGTGGGTTGTGGTTGGTGGCTCTTTCTGAGTTATTCTTCCATCAACCGTACTGGCCACCATGATTAGCCTATCATGTGTTGAAAAATGGCGTTAAAGCCCACAAAAGCAAACTAACAAAGCATTACTTCCATCCCCCACCCCCCACCCCCACCACCACCACCACACAAAATATATAAATAAATAAATAATTCGTGACAAGGTTGTATATTATGGTCCTTGAGAGGAAAACAGTGAGGCGATCGTCTGGCATGTCCGCTGCTTCCGGTTCGATTCGATTCTGGTACTTCCAAGAGTGAGTAGTCACTCATTCAGTGCATTAATTTTTTGCTTTAGTTATGTTTTATCGGCAAATTTAATATATCATTGACTATATCATGCAGAGGAAAATGGAATGAAGTGGCTTCCTAAGGACACACCGGACACCCGACCTGGATTGGCCTTGTCAGACATCAAACCGGCGACACTTGGATTACGAGTCCGACGCGCTACTATTCCACCCTCCACCCACCCCCCATGGTAGATTTTCGCTGGGTTTGCTGATTTCAGCTACCTAGAGAAAACAGATCATACTGTTAACTGAACCGTCAATAGTCAGAGGTATAAATAGCTAGAACTTTTCGTACAATCGATCTTAAAAAGAGAAACTGAAGATTAAAGTAATCTCAGTACAATACTAAAATTCTATCAACATTATCTTGAAAACAAGCTGAGTGATAAGTTAATTTTGATGGAATTGATCCCTTTATTCGTGTGTTTCTTGTCCAGGTCAAACAGTTTCCTCTTCCTCAAAGACTCAAAAGATACACATTGACTGGAACAATAAAATAAATCATGTAAAATTGATTGTAGAGTCCAGTTTACTTTAGTACATTAGTCTGCATCAAGAAAAATTAACTAGCTACGATATATTCCGATGCAAAGAGCAGCATTCGCGACTCCAAGTGGCCCTGCATCGAAGGTTTGTCTTCCTCCAACCCATTGCAATTAAACCATAAAGGCTAATTTCTAACGAGTATAAAATATTATAGCCAAGGGCAATTAACGAATCACATTTTACAAATGTGCACACTACCGGCTTTGATCAATAGTAAAATCTCTCGTTCCTACTACTTTCTTCTTTATTTTTAACTTGCGCAACTCATGTCTATGAAAATCAAGAGATTTCCTTTTGTTATTGGTTGTTGATGATCTTGAGACTATAGTTTAAAAATGATCTTGCAAACGAAAAAAAAATTCCTGCTATATGCGTAGTAGTGCAATAATAGCGATTTGAGATTTCGGTTACTGATCTAGGTCAGTGCCCTCGACACTCCCGTATGACTTTGCCCTCATATCACACTCGAGTGTGTGCGACACACCCCTGCTACCCAAGCAAAGTTACCTCGAGGCGCCCCAAAAATAAAGCGTGATGCGAAAGAAGGTCGTGTCTGAAGAAAGCGATTTCTTGATTAACGCAAGAAATGGAGGATTATGTCGTGCCTATAGAATCGAGCATTTTTTACACGAGAGACGGTCAAATTGACAACTATCGATGTGAAAAAACGTATTGTTGGTGAAAGTGCTAATCAATATTTCGGACATACAATAGTAGTAGTTGATAGTGGGGTTTCTGAACCAAATCACCTAATTTTCTCAGGACAAATACAAATTTTCACGATCTTGACCACAAGACCATATCCACGACCATGGTCCCGATTTTTCATCGAGAGACATCGTGACGATTGGTCGGTGTATGTTGTTAGGCCTATCATCGTGAAATTTGTATTTTTGTCGGAGAAAAATAGGTGATTTGATTCAGAAACAACCACTATCATCGACAACAATAAAATGAGACATGTTATATTTTGTTTGATATTTTTATACGCTTAGAAAACAAATTATACTTGTTGTTCACTCGTTGATAAAAACCAATCTAAAAAGTCTGATTCATCATCAAACTTACAGTAACCAATTGCAAATTTGTCAATTCCGTTTTGACAATAACGTTTGTCGGCGAAATTACACAATTCCAGTTTAACAATTACATCTATCTCTAGTTTGTGATGATTTGATCGTATCGCCATCATCCGAGCATGACTAATTGACTCTGACCAAAATGGATAGTCGTTGTGCAGATCGTAGAAAGTATCAAGATAATCAAGATTAACTTCTACAAAATAACTAATATCATCCGGTATTGTTCGATAGGTCTCCTTAAGAAACTGATCCGGACTTATCCAATGGAATCCTCTAACGGACATTGGTTCTGACATCGCATATCGATAAAGATTATTCGCGACTAAATAAATTAGATATTTCGACAGAAGATCAGGGTTAAAATCTGACAGGTACTTGTTGTTTGCTTTGGCATTCTTTTGTGATTACACTTATTCCGCCGCGAATTCTGCGTTCGATAAAGTTGAACATGTCAACGTCGGTCAACAACTCTAATTTTACTTTGCTAAACGTCTGCAATGCGTCCCAACTTAATCCTGGTGCTAAGTAGTACAAACACGGATCTAATCCGTAATTGCTATAGCTAACATCTCTAAAATTTTCAAATACGTGAGCCAACAATAAAACTTCAGTCATCAAATATAAATAATGATAATCTCCGAACGTTTTACATTCGAACTTATTCCAGATCGATTTTGCGTAATCGTACTCGGAATCTGAAATATTTACTTGATTAAGTTTCGAATAAAATGGGGATTTTTCAGGTAAATCTGTTTCATGGAACTTATTCCAATCGTCGAGATACTTATAACGAAAAACACCCTAACATTTTAGCAAGTTATACCGATCGCCGAAATGATTTTTCAGATTATCAAATCTGTCGCAACTTTTACTAGTTTGTCTAACGAAGCTGCCAAAAAATTACAAGCTGTCGATGAATCTCAACTTGCCTAACGTAACAGACACATATTTCTCGAAATTATTCGGAATACATTTTACATTATTGTTAGGTTTTAGACGATCTCGAATTTCAGAATCACAAAATGCTTCAACAATAATATGCGAATTAAATCTCCTGAAATTGTGCAGTACAAGCGGAACAATATCTGGTGGTTTGTAATGCATGTTACATTTGTCATGTGCTGCACCACGATAATTACCTGTGATTTGACAATGATCTTTGACTCGATCTTGCTCTAGAGTTTGTTCACAAATATGACATAATTTTGCTGTATCAAATTTTGCTTATTGTTGTTTTGTTAGTCGTTTCATCCTAACATTTTTGCTCAACAGATTTAAAATATAATCTGCTTCGTTAATCAATTGTTTCAGGAGACATTTCTCCGGATCTTGCGAGTCCTTGTCGGACCTGCGATAAATTTTGATTGGCTTTGACAGACTAGAATCAACAGCACAAACAACTTTATATGCGAAGTCACATAGAATATGTTCCTGTACTCGCCTTGTACTTGATTTTTTAGGATCATTATCAGCACCAGGTACTGGTCACAACAAACATTCGAAATCAGCATAAATTGCAAACGGAACTTTGCTAATATTTTTCGTTGGTATCCAGCTGCTAAAACTGTCGCTACAACCGCGCCATTTCACTTAATTTCGCTTACCAGATGTTTTTATCACTCGCTCGATAACGAATATATCTTGATCAGCCTTTTGTGGTTCTTGTTCGTAAAAGCTACCTATTACATCTTCGCCGTGATTATTATCCGGGGACAGATCTTTTAGTTTATAAGTAACTGGTATTGTTGTTAAAACTCGATCAACAACAAACACATCTTCCGACCAGTTCTTGGTAAAACCTTTTTCAAACGTTTTCTTTACCAAAGAAATTCGAACTCGATCTCCGACTTTAAATTTGTTTCTGCGGTACATATTTTCGTTTGCTAACAACGAATTTTTAATTGCATCGTTTGGTGACATTTTGATAGATGGAGCACTTAGCGCTGTATGTTTTTTGTTGTTTCATTCCGACACGATCCTTGGCAAATCATCAACGTATCCATTTGTGTTTTTGTTCTAAGGTGCTTGAAGATTGTCTCACTAAAAGTTCTATTAAATCGTTCGACTATAACGCTTTTACCTTCATTTCCTGTAACAAATTTTCTGATATTATTTTGTTCTAGAAACTGTTTAAACTTCTTGTTAAAAAACCCCAGATCCGTGATCAGTCAAAATTTTATTTGGTTTTCTTTCATTCTTTATTATTATATCTTTTAGCGCATCAATCATAAAAGTTCAAGTTTTTATCTGTAACAGGTACACTAAACGCGTACTTACTAAAAACATCAATCACGTTAAACAGATATCGCTTGTTATCGTTGAACTGCGCTATGTTTGACACATATGCTAGATCTATCTCCCAAATATCATCAACTGCGTTTGCGACAACCTTCGTCGTTGAACCTTTTTTTTAGGTTTGTGTAGCGCCATTGCCAGACCATCATAAAGTCCAATACTCAATTTATAGTTCGCGCCGATAAAATCTTTTACTAATGTTCAATCAATTCGTTCTCTAATTCCATTCGGTCGCATGTCATGAAGTTCGTCTAACATAACGCGATCACAACCAGGTTTATCTTGCTCGTTATCGCGATAACATATATCATGTCGCATCGCTGATGCATCAACTTGGTTGTAAGGTTCTTGTCCCGGAAGCGGGTTATCATTTTCATAAAGTTGCTGATCCAACGGGTTATACGGGTCTGTCTACTTATGCCCCGGCAATGTCCTACCTCCGCTAGGTTTCGGTAACTTTCCGATTAACTTGTGTATATCAATACCAGATCCTATAACAGATCGGTGATTACAGCGTTGGCTATACGTAACAATTTTATTTTGTTCTAAACAAAGACCATGGTCTTCTTCTTCGCATTTGCATGGCGCACTTCGTGCTTTTTCATTATGTTTTAGTTGTTGAATAAAATCAGTTTATCGTTGATCGGAATTATATCAACTCCATCACCGACGATAGAATCGTTGATTTTCTGTTGTTTAAGGAACGTACTCTTTCTTTCTGCCACAAATCGAGAAAATACTTTTTAACATTAGTCTTTTGGTTTTAGTTATTTCAGTTGTTTCGTTTGTATTTTATGTTTTACTTCTGCACTTTAAAGAATACGTTATCATTTTTTATCTTTGTTTGTAAGACAACATCGTAATCGCGAAGCGTTTTATTGTCGTTGTTTAAACTTGGTCGTTGTGTAAATTGCAGAATAAACTTTAAAAAATTGTTACAGGACGCTTGGGACATGGACATTGGTTTGATAAACATAACACAGTAATATCCACAAGCTGCACTTCCAACAGGTTGAAGTTGATTAGACGAGTAATTTATTTTTTTTATACTTTTTCAGAACATATTGTTTAATAACATCACTCGGAGAAAGACTGAACGAATGAAAATAATTGTTTTGTAAACAGCTACCTAATGAGTACCAGATTCGTAGTTAAAGTTTTGTTTATTAATAACGCAACTAAAATCGCTAGTTGTTGGTGATGATAACTCATCTTTAGAAAACACTCCAATAAAATTTTTAACAGATTGTAATTTGTCCATAATTTAGAAGTTGCTTAGTGCGGACGCTTTCAGCGTCTGGTGACCGGTAACATCAGACCATTTGCCGTTTTTGTTTTTCTTTTCTTTATTCGATTTACTGGGGACTGCATTCCGCGTCCGATACCTAACAGATTCGGAAATAGACTTCCTGCTATTCCTGCTAGTAACGGACCTAGGAATCCGCCCTGGACCATCCTCTTTTTTTACTTGTCTTTCGTTTTGGTGGCATCTTTTTCAGTAATTGTTAGACAAAATCAAACAAGTTGCTTGACTCCGTCACCGGACACCGCCTTCTTTGTTGCACCTGATATTGCACCTGATGCTGCTGCGATAACCTAACGTTCCGAGGACAAGCACTATTTTTGGTAATATTGTTTTTGCTAGTGTTGCAAGTGCAGGCCCTAGAAATCCACCATGACGTGCTATTACGGTAATTTGAGCTATTGACATATTAAGTATAAACGATTTACCAGCGCTCATTTTTATAATTTGTCGTTGTGTTAGTAAAAGTTATGTTGGTGTCATGCCTTTGGTTCCTGTCAAATCGATTTTGAGAGATACTGCTTGTCGCTTAGCAACCGCTGTTGATAATTTCTTAATTTGTCAGGGTATATGATATATTTCTTGCGTAGCGTATTTCATTCTTATACTTTTTGTTTGATAAAATTATTTTGTTAAAGTTGTTTGTTTGATTTGTTTGTTTTTTACGTACACGGTCATCCTGCCCTTGGTTGCGTCGATAGTCAAGAACTTGTCTGACACAACAAGTGCATATGCGTAATAATTTACTGGAGGTGCTACGCTAAGCATCCATGTTACTTCGATGTCGGTGGTTGATCCAATAGCTCGTTCGGAATGTTAAGATACGTCAAAGCAAAAGATCGGGTAGACTGTTCGAAATTCTTAGATTGAGATTTGAGATTCGCTATCACTGATACTTTTGCATGGCCTCCATCAAGTACATGTACGGCCGTGCTACATTGTAGTCAACTCCGTTATAAAATTATATTCGATTGATCGTTCGGGATATTGTTTTGAGTTTATTCGGACCAAGATTAGCCGGACATCAGGACTATCAAATACGGAATTATTTTGTGTTTGAGATCCACGTCGATCTTTTCGTTGAAACACAACAAACACATGCACATATCTTCGGCAACTGCTCGCTAGGCGCAGTTGTATTAAGCCAAGTATGATCTGATGAGGCAGGAACTGCTGTTTGATAAATTTTGTTTTGGATGAAATAAAGTTTCGTTGTGTACACGGTCAACATTGTTCGAGTTCTATTGATTTATCGATAGACCGTATAATTCGTGGCATCCAAAGCGCGAGTAGAGAAATAACAAACTGAAAGTCTGGAAGACCAACTATTTTTATTATGCAATCGTTCTTGTCGACTCGGTCAAGAATAAGTGTATGTTTGATACCAGCAAACACTTTGTTGTGGTCGCGGCAAAATCGAAATATTGTGGAAAGCGGTAACATCATTATAATCTGTTTTGATCCGTCGCTTGTACTTTTCCGTTTTGCATATCCTTCGTTGTACGCTCCGGCTGATACAAGAGGAACAAGAGATTGAGCATCAGCGGCTGGTGGAGTAGCACCAATCGCATTACAAAGACTGATCAGCTTGGTTTTTGTGTTGTCTAGTGCGTTATTTGCAGATGTTGCTGTAACAAACTGATCGTGAAGATTTGCCAAATAATTATTGATATTTGTTAGCTTTGCGGCATCGTTAGCACCAGCGACCGGAGAGGCTATGCTTGTCAATCTAAACAATTCAGCTGCAGTTGCTGTGCCAGGTCCGGTATCCTTGAACCACATCATGTTCGTTGCGACGGATCTCGAATAATCCTTGCTAAACGAAACAAGATTAAGCACGGTACTTGCAACAGGTAAATGCATAGAAATATCTTCTACAGTCTGACTGGCCAACTGGTATCAAACGCTTTTGAACAAGCTTCAGCCGTTGTTGACCAACGTGGTTTGTACATCAGCTGCTATATTACCGCCTACTGCACTTTGTATTGCTCCACGTACTTCGAGTACGGCTTTGTGCGGCAAAAGAAACACATCTTCGTCTCGTGTGTTAAATGTCCTAATATCTGTTTTATTTGGCTCGTTGGAATTTTCGTCGAGATATTCAACGTACTCGAATTAAGTTGTCGAGTTATCTACGTTTGTTTCTTCGGTTAGGTCAAGATAATTTTTGACAGACATTGTTATTCGTAATTGTTTGATAAAATTGTTAGAATGCTAAAATGTCGAGCCGAGATCTGGTTTTCACTACAAGTTGTCGTACAATTTCTTCTCCAGACGGTGACAATAATTTCTTAGTTGTGTTGATCATCTCGGAAGCTGTGTCGACGGTTGGTACGATCTCTGAAATAACTTATTTGATATCTGCCGCACTAGTTTGTTGAGTACCTTTGATTTTATCGGTAATCTTTTGTCCGACTGCAGTACCTGCTGCAGATGCGGCTCCATTAGCAAATGCTTTTGATGTATCAATTGCGATAGGTGCAACTTTATTTGCAATACCTGGTAGATTTTCAACGATTTTTGAAAATATGTTTTCGAAGAAATCTCCGACTATCTTTCGTCTATAAATTTTTCGTTGTTTCATCTTGTTATTGTTAACCGCCTAATGCAGATAGTACGTTACAATTTCTTTGTTAAGATCGAGTTGACGTACGGATTGATCGCCGATAGCCGATATTTGATTTTCTAGATTAACAGGATAATATATAATCAGTCAAGGATTAACTTGCATCAGATGTTTTAAGTAGGGTGTAATTAGCGGATCATTTCGTTCAGTATTCAAAATTGAATTTTTAATAATTGTTCATGTTCACATTCTGTGATTTTTCTAAAAGTGTTACCACTTTTTTTAAGGGGGGAGGTATTGTCACGGAATTGTACAAATCCCTTTATTTATTAAAAACATGTACTCCGGTTTCGTTTTTTGTGTACAACGATACCCGAGGGTGATTTAAGTATATTGTACAATATTGCAAAACAGTGAGTTCGGTTCATCCTATGCCGCACGTGCGAAGTGCTTTCCATGGGAAAAACGAATAAATCAATTGCACAGACGATGTACGGCTGAATCGTCTGTGTATAAATGCCTCACCATTAGACTAAATCTTTACATTACGGAACGTCTTGTCAATGAGTAGTCTATTTAAGGACTTGCACATCTTCAGCTGTAGAGGTATGTGAGTTATTTATTTATTTCTTATGTATATTATAAGTTATAACTATTGTACTACCACGTTTATTTTCTATGCAACTTCGGCTAAAAGCTGTATATTTTCTGACCTCGACTACCACGTGCTGTATAAGTACATGTTGCTACAGAACAATTTATTAGAATCGTGTTTACTTGAGTTAACCGGTAATTCACCACTGTATGAAATACTTTGAACGTCTACAGATCCATATTGTCGCTTATCAAAGCCCAACACCGATGAAATACTAGTTGCTGGTGAAAAGTCAACAACGAAACTTTTTAACGTTGTTCTAGCACTTAACGTGTTATAGTCCAGAATAATTTCGAAATTGTCGGCGATTCCTGTTTTTTGTAATTCTTTTATTGTTTTCACTGGTTGGTCACGTTATACGCGCCTTGGGGTATTTTGACAGATATCCAGGCCATGGACAAAAACGTGAAGTCGGCATTTATATTTGTTTTGACGTTTGCCATTGCGCGCCACGCGGGCGGAGAATTAATCCGATTTCGTATTGCGTTGACGGATCAAGTTCGATCGGTGGATTATACGCAACAGAAAAGATTTCGCTGTCTGAAGTTGTGATGAATCAAGTAATAGTGGTAATGATATCATTCTTTATTAAACCACGCTCTATAAAAATTATTGAATTAAATCGCTGTGCAGAATCTGGTACTCAGCGGTTGTTAGTGATCCATTTGATCGAAGATGATCAAGAATATCTACGATCTCGTTGTCGATTTCTCTGCTAACATTTCCAGCTTCTTTTGATATCAACAACATTAGTCGATCAACGATCTCGGCCACCGACGTTAGATTTTTAGACCTGATCCTGTTTTGATTGTGCATCAGGTTTTTGAGGTTTATATTTTTGTACGATATTTTTATTAATGGATTACCGTGTTCTGTTTGACTGCTTCTAACCTGATTTATCATGAAAGATAAAATATTTGCGGTTGAAGCTGAACGATATTTTCTAACATAAGCAGCTGCCTCTATTATATTTCAAGCTGTGTTTATATTATTATATTATTCATTGACATTATTGTTATAAATATTAGTTTTTCAGTGTATTCATCAATTATACTTTGATCTTTTCTTATTTCAATTACTTTAGGTTCTTTATCACCAGAAATTGTTTCAGCAACATTTTTATACTCATTATCGCTTAATGATGCTGTAATACATTTTTCAGCTTTTTCTAGCTTTTTCTATCATTTTAAACCTAGACTCTTCTTGTATTCGTTGTTCTTTTTCCTCCTTTTCGTCGCTCTTTTTCTTTCTCTAATCTAAACTTTTTTCTCTTGTATTTTATCAATTTGGCCATTTTCCAGAATAATTTCAGCTTGTTATGCAATAGTGTTATCTCTAACTTGTTCAGTAACTCGTTCTGTTTCTTTTTGCTGCTGTTCTTTTAGCAGACCAATTAGTCCTTGCTCTTGGATCTTTTTCTGTAATTCTCGAGATATTGTAGAAATATCAGGTTGTTTGCCAAGAACAGCTTTAGTAACAGGCTTAAACAATTTGGTTGTTTCTTCAGCCGCTTGAACTTGTCCTCGACGTTCTTGGTCGACCTTTTGCTTGAACGCGGCTCTGGTGGCAGCAAATTTCTTTAGAATATCTTTTTATCTTTGATCTATTTTATTTAGTTGTGTCATACAATTTTTACATAAGGTGCTAACGCCTCGGTCACATCTGTCGATGCAACAACAAAACATTTTATTCGAATCTCGAGCTAGTTTGTCGAATAAGAAAAAGTTGTATTTGCGATCATCTTTGGTGATTGCGGTGCCTGATGATAAAAGTCAATAAACTTGTCTTTGGTTACGTCTCCGCATTGTTCTTGTGCTATATTTCGCACGTCAACGATATCCAGACCCGGAAATAGTACAAAACATTCGGTATTTCGTCGAATAAAACGATCAACGTTATTAAAGTCTTGTGCTAGGTAAACTGCATTACAGTTTCTGTTCGACGATGAGAATTAAGATTTTATTTTGTTCATTTCGGCGTTGCTCATCGGAATGTCGTCAAATACAATTATTTTTTGTTCGTCCGAATCAAGTTCTTGGATTGGAACTAGATCTTCAGGTTGTCTGATAATAAAAATATTATCTCCGGCTCCGAGTTTTTTAGTTTTTTGTTATAGTCGTTTAGCAGGTCGTACTTATCCTGCTGTGAATTAATCGTGCAAATATAGACTTTGTCATAATTGAAATCATCGTTGAGCAACAGATTCATCAAAAGATTTGTTTTGCCAGATCCTGTTTGACCAACGATAAGTTTATGACAATCTGGTAGTTCCTTGTTATGTATATTTTTTATTAATAGCTCGGTATCAAAGTTAATTATGCTCATTCTTATACAAATACGTTTTATGAAACATTTGTAGTCAGCAATTAAATTAAAGATTATATTTGTATATGACGATGAAATGATTGACGACGATATACAAGTGTATTATTGAACTTGTGAACACTGAAGGATTCAGAGATGAACTTGATTTTATCAAAAATAATTTTGACGAAATCAAAAACAACAGACATTTGTTCTAATACAGTTACACGTTGTGTGATATATCTTGGTTAGATTACACTAATCATTGGACGATAACAAATTTGCAAAATATTGCTCAACGAGAACGAATGTACTTTAGCAAGGAAATAGAAATTATCAAAAATATGCTCAAGGCCAATGGCTTTGAAAAAGATATCATTGAATTGCTCGGTATCGACGATGTATCCGACGACGACGAATCTGACGAAGATGAATCCGATGATGATATATTTGTATTACTCAGATTTTGCTAAACCATGATGATGATTAGGCATCATTTTTTGTTTACTACTCCGATTTTTATCGGACACAAGAGTTAATACAAGAAATTCGGAACAACTATTGCAAATTTAACAGAAATAACGACACCGCCAATGGCACAGTTGATCTGTCAAACTATCTCAACAAGACCGGCGATACGATGTCGAGTAACTTGAGCGTGTCCGGTCAACGGGTAATTGATCTCGAAGCCAGTTTTCCTCCGACCAATGTAAACGCAACACAAATGGTTAGTTACTCTCAACTAAAATCTGTCGACGATAGGAAGTTACCGTTGACAGGCTGAACGATAACAGATAACATTGACATGTCAAACAAAAAGATAATAAATTTAGAAACTTCGTATCCACCTGCAATTCTGAATCAGAGTCAAGCAGTAAGTTATCTGCAGCTGAAGTCGGTCGACGATAAAAAATAATCAACGACCCGCGGAACGATAACTGGTAACTTCAATATTTCGGGCAAAAAAGAGAATAAATTTAGAAACTGATTATCCATCTGCGAATCAAAACCCGAGTCAAGCAGCGAGTTTAAACCAACTAAACCTACTTTATCAAACAAAGGTAAACAAGTCCGGTGATACCCTAACTGGTAATCTGACATTTACAAACAGTGGTAAGATAACGAGCCTACCAACGACTTTTCCTCCTGCTAATGTTAGTGATGCTGTTTCTTACGATCAGCTAAAAGACGCGTTAACGCAATATTACATTTTTCCGGTGGATTAATAACCGGCAGCATTGATATTGGGCGTCAAGCTGATATACAACATGCAACTTGACAACACAGCGCTGGCCAATGACGATTGGCTAACAAATGTCAGATTCGTTAAAAGCAACTTTGTAAAGATATCCGGCGATACAATGTGCGGTACGTTAAACATGGGCTTGAATAAGATAACATCAGCGTATGGTCCTACTGATTTATTGGATCTAAGAAACAAAACTTAGACAGCTCTCATCTACAGCAGCAGCCTGTGGGGCTTCGTTCTTAAAAAATCTGGTGGTATCATGACCGGCACGTTAAATGAGCTCGAATAAGGTAACATCAACATATATTCCGTCTGAAGCGGTCAATCTTACAAACAAGGCTTATGTTCATTCTGTTGCTGCGACTGGTATTTCAACAAAACAAGCAAAGAACAACGATGGTTATATTCCACATTTGATAGACGCGACTGATAACAGGTTGGGTTTTGTTCCTACAGCATCAACACCATATCCAGGTAATTATCCAAATTACGCATTTGGTATAACAACGCGATATCAGGCGGGCCAGAATGGACAACAAACGGAGAAACAACAAACTTTTGGATAAAAATGCTATGTCCTGCGGCAGTTACAATTTGGAAATTTCAGTTGCGTGGCGGATTAAACGCGAATATCGGACGAATCTATAACTGGCGATTAAAAAGATCTGCTGATAATACAACTTGGACAACCCTTTTATACAGCATCGAACGTTCATGTATCATCAAGTCAACAATTTACATTAGTAACTGCATCTTCAGCCAACAAGTACAATTATTTCAGAATATTTATAATGAATGCGGAAAGTCCGTATCCTGGTTTGACAATGTTTCAGGTGTTTACCGTTGACGATTTAATTTAGCATAAGATTATAGAATAAAATGACAATAATAGACCCATCAGTTATAACAGTCGCCAAAGAATTGTATGATAATATTTGTAATCAGGAAAATAGTATATTAGCTAATGTTAATCAGCTCGATCCTGATACTGCAGATAAGGCAACACCGCAAATGAAATCCATAGAATTAAATATTTTGCAACAAGTGGAGTTGCGTTAGAATTACTACCAAATATATCAGAAGATTGTGACAACTTTTTAAGGGTAATCGGAATGCGTGGACCTCAACTAAAAATGCGAATCGAGATTTTGATATTATTAGTAATTATTGTTATCCTGATAATTGTCGTAAAGAAGAAAAGAAAATTAAAAGTTGTTGTTAATAAATACCTTACTCGAGCTCAGCAAAGAAAATTCATTGACTATAATCAGATCAAATCTAATAAAGACAAGATCTCATGGTGGAATAAAACCTTAAGAAAATGGTATAAAACCTACACATAATGAGGATGAGAATCTGGTGGAAACTAGAATGAATAAACGCATACTATTTCGTGAATTTGGTATGGACAACAACGATAAAATAACGTTAGTTGTTGATGATAGAGCTGATGTCGAATTCATGTTAAAAGCCTACGTCAACGCGATCAGCCAGATAATGTCTAATATATTGTTTTTGATCCCATTATTATCAACATATCATTAAAAGTAATTGCAGAACTTGATTCTATGATTGAATATTATGCTGTTACTGAAAAAGATGTATTTTTCAAAGAAATTAATAATCTGGAAGGTTATAACACGTTTGGTTGGACATATTATGATATTAATGAAGATGTTCCATTACCAACACTACAACGTTCTAGAGAATTGCAAATAAGAAATTATTATAACGAAATAAAAATATATATATATACGGTTCAGCTTTATGAAAGATTTAGAAATAAAGTTGGTAAACTTTTAGAATTTAATATAGCAGAATTTGTTACAAAATTTTAAAGCAGCATATGCAACTATTAGCTAGGATCTCGTTCTTAAAAATTTTCCGTTAGAAGATATCAGTTTGGTAATCTGATTTATTGATAAAACAGAAAGAAATTATTCGGAATTAGTAAATTATCAAAGTGCAGCAATAACAGATAAATTTTAATTCCTATAGTTGTTTAAAAAAAGATGATGTATTGACAGATGAAAGATACAAAGACATATGTTCGGAAGTATGACAAGTACAGAGATTTTCTGGCTTATCCTCAAAACGAAAGATTTCGTCAACGTCTTGGTTAAGTTGTTGGTACTACAACTTTTACTGTAGAATACAAAATATAATGAAACGACAAGTCATCGACTTGTATCGCGTGTCAGAAACATTACCAGAAAATGAGCTAGATGCGCTTATGCAATATTACAATTATTATCACAATAAACTTTGGTGCATAAAGAGAAGTTACAAATATTACGGCAGAATCTTATGCGTTATATCGTATATTTCTGTTATTTTGACAAGTTCTGGTGATGATCGCTGTCTTACACGCACTTTTCTTTGTTTCGGAATGCGGTTCAATTTTCTTACCTGCTGCTGTTAATGATACTCCGACTTCCGATATTATCAGCAGAAACGGGTTTAATGCCGCTCCACTTGAGACGATACCTACAATAAGCTGTTGGATCAGATTGGATCGTACATGCGCAGTGTAAAATATAATATGGATGATTTGATACGAGAATTTTGAATCATCGACAACATGCTAACAGACATCTTGCCGATGCGCGTTAGAAAATACGACAAACAATATCTAAAAACAATATCAAGTTAATTGTGTGATGAGTTCTAAGGCGTCACTCCATAAAGTATAAATTTTGTCGAAAATTATAGAGTAATGTTTGAAACGTTGACAATTGCCGAACGCAGTAATAGCAAAATAAAACAGATTCTCGTTGACAATAAGCCATTGGCAGTTAACCTTACCGATGAAATATCCGGTATCTGCTTTAAAGGTGGATTCGATTAACTTAAAACTCTAATTCGATCAGATAATTCGGAGTATTTTAAGATGCTTGATGAGCTAAGTGTAGTACTATCAGAAAAGTTTAAAAACCTCCATGATCCAATTAGTCAAGAAATATATACAAAAATAACTATAGACCTTGATCGATCTAAAGGATATTCTGCTGATAGTAAAGTACGCGCTTAATAAGATCAAGATGAAAGATCTGTTCGAATGTTGTGGAAAGATAAGCGGAAAAGTTAAATTATGTTTGTATCAGCATGACGATGAAATATTTTTTATATCTTCCGCTGAAACATTCACGATAGCCGAAGTATAAACTTATAAAAAAAATATCAAACAAAAAATAACATGTATCATTTTATAGTAGCCGATGATAGTGGGTGTTTCTGGATTAAATCACCTATTCTTTTCGACAAAAATAAAAATTTAACGATGATGGGCCTAACAACATACACCGACCGATCGACACGATGTCTGTAGATGAAAAGTCGGGACCATGGTCGGGGTTATGGTCTTGAGGTCAAGACTGTACAAATTTGTATTTGTCCTGAGGGGGGAAAAAAAAAATAGGTGATTTGGTTCAGAAACCCCACTATCAACTACTACTACAATTAACATTTCGGGACTATGTATGCGCTCTTTAATATCTACCATACACGGGATAAAACGAGATATGAACAGAATAGACTATGGAATGGTTATTCAAAATGGCTGTTAAGTCCAAGTAGGGTTTTTTTTTCCACTCACTTGTTGGAGTTTTCGGTGGACTAATACCACGTCATATTCTTGATCGAGAAGTTGCAAGTTCGAATCACATTCGCGACAACGTTAGTTTTTTTTTAGAGTTGAGGAAACGTCGATTTTTAGGTAAGTTGTACATGAAAGTGAAAGCCAAATCTGTTAACGTACGGATGCTATCAATTCTTATAAGGAGAAACACATAATTCTGAGACGTAATCTGGTTTGAAATAGCCTCAAAGTCTTCTAATTAGTCGTCTGGCACACTAGGGTTCATATGGGATTGCAAATTCAAAATAAAAAGCGCAAATACAAAACGACTGCGGGTCATATTAAAAGTTTCTCCAGCAAAGTTAACAGGAATTATCCCCTTTAGTTAACACAAACAAACCTAAACTTGATCAGCTCAAGACGATTAAAGAAAAGAAAACCTCGGTGACATTCAAGTTATTGAAGTCAGAAGTGGCACAAATGCAAAAGACAGGTGGAATATTTACGTTCATAGCTGCCATTCCAGCATTGTTAGCGGCTTCAGATCCCACTGTTGCAAAACCGGTAGTGTTAGGCGCCATTGGAACTGCATCCAGGATGTTCTTTGAAAAAAGCGACCGTGAGACTAATAGCTTCTCAGGAAAAGGAAAAGGTCTTCCACTACCCAGGACGATTCGCAGAGGCCTTCCACTACTTGGTACAACTCGCAAAAGGCCTCGCCGGTAATAACCGCAATGCATCCATTGACCAAATTTGATGAATCTGATTAAATTCAGATGTGCACTATCCAGTTAAAAATCTGACAGCGACCGCTTAGTGGTCATGTTCTGTGACTTATGCTATTACCTTAATCGCTAATTTTATCAGCCAATCAGATGAAATCTTGTATCTACGCGTTTGGGAGATTAAACACAGCATCCATGTGTGCCGAATGATTTGATTCACTTTCAGATTTCTGAAAGCTACAATTCTATTAGATAATTCAAAGGTCACCAGAACATGACTCCTAAGCGGTCGCTATCAGATCTTCACACACGATAGTGGAGATCTGATTTTAATCAGATTGAAATTTGACTTACTCTCTACGACAAAGGATTTCCGATATATTTTCATACGGGATGAACTTGAATAGATAATCCCCTGCAGGAAGGACACCGGCATCATCAACCTGGATCTGACCAAAGGTCCTGGGAATCATTGGGTCGCATTGTGATAACGCTTCGTTATCTGTTGTATTACTGACGTGCACCACCACTTGTATTTCTTGATTATTAACCCGGAACGGCGGACAACCATTGTTTCATTCAGACATTGCCGTTGAAACTCGGATGGACAGATCAACTTGGACTTCCATTTGTTAAAGCACAGCGTGAAAATATCGAGCGTTCCAGAACACCAAGCGCTCTTGTTGATTTTACATTTTCAATTAGAAAGTACGCTTAATAGTATACAAAATGCCTATGAACATTTACGAAAGCTACAGCGCAGGGACACGACGCGGCCCTGATGATTCCGAGGCTGCGGGCTAAACAATAAGTGGATGCAATGATTGCAGAGGTGCCGTCAGCACCAACAAGTATAGTAACAACATGGAGACCGATCAACGAAATATTAATTAACCCGGGAGTGATACTCAACCCCTACACCCTTTGCGAGCGAGTAAAGCCGTAGCAAATGGTGGACTTAATAGTCAATGCAGTTTTGAATGATTTTGATAGACCAAATGTTACATATTAAAGGTACGCGAGTCTGGATCTAAAGAGTATTTCATAGCGGTTGGAATGTAACAGCAATATTGATAAATGATATTGACATACCATCTATATAACACGTGCCGCATGTGTTACTACCAAAACATTTTTTACATAAGCAATACCGGTGATGAAATTCAGTTCGAAGGACTCATCGCTTATCCAGATGGATGCTTAACAATTTTTATCGTTTGTGATTAAGATTAGAGTTATTATTACATATTAGTGATCGATTCTGAACGCGGCGATGAGGTTGCGTTATTGCCGACGGGGTGTTGAATCAGCTGACCAGCGATTTCAAACATCGATGGTGATTTTGTGCCACTTGACTACCAATATCTGTTTCAAAGTTGCGTTCACAACTCCTATACTCATTGACTGTAATCTTGCTAAGGACCAAATCGACCGGTGATGCTACACAAATGTACTAATACCAACGTGAAGCCAACTTGGAATTATTGCATTAGCACGCAAAAACATCCGGTTGCAGACAGCCAGGTATAATTGCTATCAGGGATTAGTCCTAACACGATGAAGTGAAAATCATCCACAAATATACTCTGGTTGCATTCCCAGATGATTAGGTAGCACCAACATGACTCAAAAAAGAAGAGAAAAAAAATGTGACTGAGACGGAATTGTCCGTGTAACAGTCCTTGGGTGAAAACGAGAACGATCGTTTCTGACACCATTCAATGGCGCTATCAAGATAGTTCTAAGTGAACGTGGCACGAGTCCTACAGAATGCACAATCGCCGGAGACTTATGCTAATTGTGGAATCATCTCCGCATCCAATGTTGGCCTTAGTGTTTTTGGAATTATGACTACAGCAAATATCATAGGTACACCAATCCGATTTGTTGTCAGAGGTGTATCGGTAGCAACCTGTATCCATGACGGTGCTGGTAAGTAATTTCACTGCCTTTACATACTTATTCAAGTGTTGATTCGGAACTTTTAGCGGAGGTACAAAGTAGTCTCAATACAATTGCCAATCTGTATCCCATGGCTACTGAGGATATAACTATAAGCATAGTTCAATTTGAAATGGTGCTGACAGTGACTGGAAAGTACTGGAAACTCCGCGCACGGATACGGGATCGGGGTGATAGCGACCCCAAACAGGTAGCTGATTTACAGGCAGAGAAAATCGAGTAAACGTTTGCAGTGTATATTGACGAGTCAACCAGCATGTTTGCCAGTGTATTGGGCGCTCATGCTGGTTACACTAGTGTGTATAAATCCAGTAGTATGATAATAACGATTAGCTTGATTATTGATCTAGGTCAAACCCTTCATCACCCCCAACGACTTTCCTCTCGCATCACACTATACTGGGAAGCCTGTTTCCCCTCCGCACATGCCTGAGATGCGGTGAGAAAACGTCATGGGAGGTGCGGAGGGTTTTGACCTAAATCAGTAACCTAGTCTCAAACCGCTATTATCATACTATAGGAGCTTAATTCAACAAATCCCCCGGTTTCAAAGCTGGTCTTTCTCGCCAAAACAACTAATCCACTCGTTAGTGGCTGATTACACCTAAATGGGTAATAATTATGCAATGTTTCACATAATCTCTGCATTTTATAATTTTCTTGATCAGTTACTTAGTAATATAATTTTATTCTTTTATAAAACTAAGTACATTTTAATTACGTTTTTCATGTCTCTTTTAAATTTTCTGCACTTCTAACGCTCTTATTTGCAGATCGCCGCTGTCTTTATTGAAAACAGTTCCAGACTGTTGATAAACCGAAACGTTGGCTCTGAGAAGTCCTGTCGTATTTTTGCGTATAAATTTAACGTGCACTTTAACATTCATTAAAACAGTGAATTTAAAGTAGCTTAGTTGTTACAGGTGAACAGTTTAGGTATTCTATTTAAATGTGAAGAAATTTATTTCCATCTATTACTTCTTAGATAAACGTTCATCAGCCTAAAATATATTATTGAATCATTCAATTTCCTAATACATTATGGACATCGAATCATATATGAATATATTAACAATAAACAAGAAAATGACAACTGTCACACATGTACGAGTACATTTCCAGTTTACATTTTTAAAATAACAGAATAACAATCAAAGGCAAGCGTCAACGTGAAATAACTGGTCACAGTCCTACTTTGCACTTGCAACAGCT